>ML375679.1:0-85230 GCA_005239525.1 Nicotiana knightiana
TTTTTTTGGACCTATTTTCGTTCTACTTGTGCAAAAAGAACCTACTTGGGTTCCGCACCCCAACAATCACTTGCATTGAATTCTCTTTTTACCGTTTTATCCGTTTCATTTTATATGATATTAACCACATTAAACTCTCCTTTTAGCGTTCTGTCAGTTTATTTCATATGATATTAATACTACTATTAAAATTTTATTTCTCTAATATTTGGTTCAAATTTTCAATTATTTTAATTGTTAAAAAATGAATTAATTATTTTAATTGTGAAAAAATGAATTTTAAGTATTTATGTTTGAAAATAGAAGCTATTAATTTTATTTTAAGACAGAGAAGTAAGAAATCGATTTGGACTTCGCGTTACAAGACTAGAAGTGTTGTCCTGTATTAGCATTCGGGCTTCGGCTATAATTTTTGAAGGGATAAAATACCAATTTGAATGGAATTTTTACATTTCTATACTCTATTTCAATCTTTATTACCCCTACTCAAGTTTTAATCTAATTACATATTATATATCAAATTATTAATTATGTACATTTTTAGCCATTTAGTGATAATAATCAGTATCCTAAAATCACTCTAACGTATCTTCCATCCCCCCACGTTTCTCTCTCCACAACCCCCCTCCCCACATATCTTCCACTCCCTCCGCGTTTCTCTCTCTACAATTCCTCCCCCACCCCACGTTAGTATCCCTTCATTAACGCCTATTTTCACTCTCCTTCAAAAATCCCTCTACATTTTTCACTCTTATTCAAAAATCTCTCTCAATTTTTATAGATTCAAGCTCTAAATACTCTACCATATACCTCCATTAATGCACGTTGCTTGCTTAACTTTCAATGATGAAGAAAACACTTTCGAAGATCAGCCTTAATTCCAGTAAGAGAGCAACAATTCCCCCATTGACAGCTATTAAAAAGTTTTGAAACTTTGAATTCGAATTTGGATTTTCAAAAATCATTATTTGTTTGAATTGTGTGTTGTTGCAAATAATTGAGAATATTGTTTGGAGTTTATATCGCAATTTTGAGGATGTTTTGGTGAAGATTAGACTTGATTTTGGCTGAATTTCAGATTGGAAGAAGAAGAAGAAGAAGAAGAAGAAAAAAGAAGACATGACATACATTATACTTACGGAATTTTAGTAAAGTTGTAGTAAAATAGTAGAAAAATTGTATTCTGTTGTTTATATATTTTTTTATTTAAATATTGTGTGAATGTTGTATAAAAATTGTATTTAAGTTGTATGATATTGTAGTTGTATATTAGAAATAATGTATGAAAGTTGTAGACAAATTGTAGATAAGTTGTAGAATATATAATTAGTTGTATGAAATTTATTTTTACTATGTATAAATCAGATACAAAATATACAAAAGACATATTGGATAAAATTTGTATTCAAGTGGTATGATATTGTAGTTATATATAACTAGGTAGAAATAATGTATGAAAGTTGTAGATAAGTTGTAGATAAATTGAATAATATATAATTAGTTATATGAAATTTATTTTTACTGTGTATAAATCAAATACGAAATATACAAAAGACATATTGTATAAAATTTGTATTTAAGTTTATGATATTGTAGTTGTATATAACTAGGTAGAAATAATGTATGAAAATTGTAGATAAATTATAGATAAGTTGTATAATATATAATTATTATGTATGAAATTTATTTTTACTATGTATAAATCAGATACAAAAAATATATTATATAAATTTATATAAAAATTGTATTTAAGTGGTATGATATTGTAATTGTATATAACTGGATAAAAATAATGTATGAATAATTTGTGCCTTCAATCAAGGGATCATACACGCTTGATGAAGTGGGGAAGGATTGTGTTTTTGGTTGGTGTATTGCTATTGAACATAAAAATCAGTAATCACCAAAGTCTATGGCATCCTTGTAAAACTTCCTGCACACATCTTCATGTATAGTATGTGGTTGCAGAAGTGTTGAGTATTGTTCTCTTTTAAATCTCAACCCATTTCAATATAAGAAATCTGTTTTGTCAATCTAGCTATTAAAATCTGCAATCGCGTCGAACTAGTGTTAATTAATTTCGTTTTGTTGTACTAAGCGCGCATGTTATTTTTTGTTGTTCTTATATGTGGTGTATCTAAGATTACCGATGGTTGACATATGCATACTTAGAAAAATACAAGTACATCACCCTTGAGTTCAATCAGTGAGATATGAGGGATTAAATTCTCTAAATCCCTAAATATAAGTTCAATCTAGAGAGAAGAGGGGAAAGAGGAGAGGGATAAAAAGGGTGTAACTAAATCCCTTGATTGAAGACACAAATAATGGATTGGGAGCCTTTTAAGGTGGATTGTATATATTTTGTAACTAAAAATATGTTTAGGACGGGTAAATACCAAAACATGGACATTTTTCGTAATAAGATTTCAAATAGTGTATAAGAATGAAAAAAATCCCTTTTTGAATTGCCTACTTTGTTAAATAATAGTACGCATCCCTATATATTAATTTTTCACTACAAAAGTCATATTTTTCTTAGAATCGATTTTTAAGTTATATTTTATCTTTCCATAACCGTTTTTTACCTATAACAGCAACAACCATATTTATAACAGAATGTTCTTGTAAAATTATCCCTCTATAACAATTTTATAGAATTTTTAAGATTATTAATAATAATTCTAAAAATATGCGCACAATCTTTTTGTAACGACCAGACCGGTCGTTTTGAGCATTTGCACTCGGCTCAGTAGTTTACGGGCATGAGTAGCTCCGTATGATGTATTATGACTTGTATGAATCGTCGGTTTTGATTTTCAGGTTGTACGAAATCGATTTGGAAGAATGAACTTTATGATTGAAGCTTTAAGTTGGAAGAGTTGACCAAGTTGGACTTTTTAGCATCTGAACTCGGATTGGAGTTTTGATGATTCCGTTAGGTCCGGATGGTAATTTTGAACTTGGGCGTATGCCCGGATTCGCAATTGGATATTTCTAGAAAGATTCGGCACTAATTGGCAAAAATTAGAATTTGAAGGTTTGGAAAAGTTCATTAAGTTTGATTTGGGGTGCGATTCATCGTTTTGATGTGGTTATGCGTGATTTGAGACCTCGAGTAGGTACGTGTTATTTTATGGGACTTGTTGGTATGTTCGGACGGGATGCCGAGGTGCTCGAGTGAGTTTCTGATAGGTTTGAGTTTTGTTACGCTCATTTTTTTATATGTTTCGACGTCGTTTCTTAAAGCATAAATGGTACTACATTAAGCAAATGAGCTCCCATTTCTGTTTTTATTGAAGTATTAGATCCGTATCGTAATTACGGAGGCATAACAAAAAGAATCGTCGAATTTGGACATCGTATGAGAAATTTATAGTCATTTTACTAAGGATTGGGTTGCCAGATTTTTCAGATTAATTACGAAATTGCCACTGATTTCGTATTTAAAAATTTGCATTATTTCCAAATATTGAAACCAGCATATCCCTTCAATATAAATTCAAATCGAGTGATTAAAGAGTCTAACTTGACTAGAATTTTACAAGAAAATCATTGGAGGCTTCAAAAGTAAGTTTTGAGATCTTTTGGCACAAGAAACAAGGCAGAACAGTGTTGAAACAAGAGTTTATTCATTTAACATATTTTGAGCCGGGGAGCTCGGAATTGGAAAATTTTTTAGGCGATTTTTAGCATATGAATGGGGGTAAGTATTCTCTACTCACTTTTGGTTATATTTCGTGAATCTATCTTCGATTTTAGCTTTGGTTGATAAATTTTTAAAGAAGAAATTGAGAGTTTTGGCTTAAAGATTCATAATATGAAATTTTGAGTTTTGAACATCAATTCAAAGTCAGATTTGAATACCAGTATGGTTGGACTCGTAATTGAATGAGTTGACGGATTTTGTGAGTTTTGTCGGGTTTCGAGGTGCGGGCCGGGGTTGAGCTTTTAGGCCGATTTTGGGCTTTTGATTAAATATTCGACCTTTTTCAATTGAGATTGGTTCATTTAGCATTGTTTGATGTATTTGAGTTGTTTTTGGTTAGTTTCGAGCCGTTCGGAGGTCGAAACGTGCGAGATGGTATTCTTGGAGCATCACTTGGCTTGCTCGGTACTGGAATTTTCTTGTTAGAAGTAAGTAACTCTTCTAAACTTAGTGCTGAGGGTATGGAACCCCAAATTAGGTGTTATATGATTGGTATTGAGGTGACACACATGCTAAATGACGGGCATGTGGGCGTGAACCCTGTGAATGGTGACTCCGTTGTTTCCAAGGCACCGTATAGTGGCCCTATCTTCTTGTTATTTGTGTTGTCACCATGTGATAAAGTAATTGAGCTGTCAATCATGCTAGATATCATGTTAGGCTTTATGCTGATAATGTTGGGAGCCATAGTGGTCATTTTTTAATGTCATCTCACTGATTTTACTAATATGTTCGTACTCAGTCATATCCATGCATTCATATCATATCTCAGTCTCAGTTGTTATTTATTGATACATCATATCATTGTTGTCAGGCTAGTTTCATGATATTGAGAGCCCGAGAGACTGGAGAGATTGATGACTGAGTGAGGCCGAGGGCGTGATGATGAGGAAGTTTATGGGATCGGGCTGCACGCCGCAACATGTTTTACTGATTTCTGCCACGATTGGCTTGTTATAACGCTTGGGCTGAAGGAGCCCCTCCGGAGTTTTTACACACCCCCAATGAGCCCAAGTACCTACTGAGTGTGAGTGCTGAGTGCCGAGTGACGAGTGATTGGGAGGGCTGAGTGACTATGAGGACTGAGTGACTGGGAGGACTAAGTGAATTGATACTTTGAGAGTATGAATATGGTTTTATCACTAAGTTGCATCGCATTGGCATGCACACATGACATACATGCATAAAGATACATTTTTCCTCATGTTGTACGGTATCACGTCATTCATGACTTTTTAAACACATTGATATGCGGGCATAGAGAGGTATTTCACACTTGCTATATAGAAAGAAAATGAAACATCTAATTTATTGTGGAAAGGATTTTTGGAAAAATTTATGGTTTTCAAACTATCTCATATTTTTACGACGATTTTGGTAAAGGACTTGAGTTTTCACTGATATTCCTGAAAAGTGGAACTACTTTTGGAAAACTGTGAAAAAAGCTGAGCATTTTTATCCCCGAGTTACTTTCTTATTTATATGCTTTACGTTTTTATGAATTGCAATTGGTTATTGGTGTTGGACCCGGCCTATGTTCCAGCTCGTCACTGCTTTCAGCCTAAGGTTAGGTTTGTTACTTATTCAGTACATGAGGTCGGCTGTACTGATACGACACTTCTGCACATTGCGTGCAGATGTTGGCTGTTGTTGTGTTCAATGGTTGCTGGATTTGAAGACGTACCCGTGTCCCTGTTGCAGCTGCCTCTTCTGTTCGGGGTAGCCTTAGATTATAAAGCTCTGTTTATGTACTTTTCAAACAGACTATATATTTATTTCAATTCCTCTTTATAAACTTTATTTTTAGAAGCTCATGATTTGTACTATCAGTCCTTGGAAAATGTATGAGATTCAATAAATTACTTTTGTTTAATTGCCTTGTTAATATTATTGGAATTAGATAGATATTAGTTGGCTTACCTAACGTGTTGGGTTAGGTTCCATCACGACTAGTGGACTTGGGGTCGTGACACTTTTCCATTGATCAAAGTTTCTATTTTGCATAAGACATAAGATTTCAATATTTGCACATGATATCTTTTCCATGAGACAAATGTCATTAGACAAATCTTCGCCAATTCAAGCGTTATATCGCTTGTAAGATAATGAAATCCACGAAACAAGCTACAAATTACAAATTTCATCCATTAATCTTTAAAGAATCTATTTTTCTAAGTAGCTTTAAAATGTGTGTCTTAGAGTTTGAATATATATATATATATATATATATATATATATATATATATAGATATATATATATATATATATAGATATATATATATATATATAGATATATATATATATATATAGATATATATATATATATATAGATATATATATATATATATAGATATATATATATATATATAGATATATATATATATATATAGATATATATATATATATATAGATATATATATATATATATAGATATATATATATATATATAGATATATATATATATATATAGATATATATATATATATATAGATATATATATATATATATAGATATATATATATATATATAGATATATATATATATATATAGATATATATATATATATATAGATATATATATATATATATAGATATATATATATATATATAGATATATATATATATATATAGATATATATATATATATATAGATATATATATATATATATAGATATATATATATATATATAGATATATATATATATATATAGATATATATATATATATATAGATATATATATATATATATAGATATATATATATATATATAGATATATATATATATATATAGATATATATATATATATATAGATATATATATATATATATAGATATATATATATATATATAGATATATATATATATATATAGATATATATATATATATATAGATATATATATATATATATAGATATATATATATATATATAGATATATATATATATATATAGATATATATATATATATATAGATATATATATATATATATAGATATATATATATATATATAGATATATATATATATATATAGATATATATATATATATATAGATATATATATATATATATAGATATATATATATATATATAGATATATATATATATATATAGATATATATATATATATATAGATATATATATATATATATAGATATATATATATATATATAGATATATATATATATATATAGATATATATATATATATATAGATATATATATATATATATAGATATATATATATATATATAGATATATATATATATATATAGATATATATATATATATATAGATATATATATATATATATAGATATATATATATATATATAGATATATATATATATATATAGATATATATATATATATATAGATATATATATATATATATATGTGTGTGTGTGTGTGTGTTTAGTTATGAATTTCTTAATAATATATTAGCTTTCTTCAATATTTAACAAGTGATGTATGTGGGTAGATGTGTAATCACAATACCAGAAACTCTACACAAAGCGGCCTTGCCACCTCACCTCAATGTATGCAGGTGGAGGTGTGTTCACAATAACAGAACTCTACACAAAGCGGCCCTGGCGCCTCACCCTATTGTACGCAGGTGGAGGTGTATTCACAATACCAACTTTATCTTTTGAGATTTTTAATTTTAATAATTTTCTTACCTTTTATATGTAACATTGGAAAAGAAAAATTATTTTTGGATAAGTTTTATCTATAACGGCAAAAAAATTTATACCTTAAATGTTGTTTTAAGTGTATAACAACCATTCACTATAAAAGTCAAAAAATATTGGAACGAAAATAAAAGGTAGCCAAGTCAGTGAGGATCATGAGAAAATATTGCAGTATTTAAACACATAGTGCAGGAATAAAAGTGTCCTAATTAGGGAGCCTCATTGTGCCAGAGGTAGGCCTAGCGACAAGTTGATTTTGGAGAACTTAGATGCAGAAATGCCTCATTTCATTTATGTAAAATAGACAATTCCAAAATGACACTAAAATAATGAGCAGGAAATAAAGTCACTAATAGCACTTGGCCTTATTACATTGGTAAAAGAAATGAAAAGGAAACCTTGAGGGATGCCTTGGAGAAAGTGAAGCTGATTCAGGAGAGGCTCCGTATAACACAGTCCAGATAGAAGAGTTATGCGGATCAGAGGGCGCGTGATGTATCCTTTATGGAGGGAGATAGGGTCCTGTTGAAAGTCTCGCCTATGAAGGGTATTATGAGGTTTGGGAAGAAGGGCAAGCTGAGCCCGAGGTTTATAGCTCCATTCGAGGTGTTTAGGCGAGTTGGGAGGTTGCTTATGAGCTGGCCTTGCCTCCTAGTTTATCAGGTGTTCACCCAGTTTTTCACGTATCCATGCTCCAGAGTTACCACACCGACTTCTCTCATGTGGTTGATTTCAGCACTATTCAGTTGGATGGGAGGTTGGGCTACGAGGAGGGGCCAGTTTCTATCATTGATAGGCAGGACCGCCAATTGAGGTCCAAGAGAGTTTCTGCCGTAAAGGTCCAACGGAGGGGCCAACCAGTTGAGGAGGCGACGTGGGAGTCCGAGGAGGACATGCGGAGCAGATATCCACACCTATTCAGCACTTCAGGTATGATTCTAAATCCGTTCGAGGACGAACGTTTATTTAAGAGGTGGAGAATGTAACGACCTGACTGGTCGTTTTGCGTTATCGGATGCCGTTCTCCTAAATGAAACTTCCCATGACGGCTATTCATGCTTTGTGACTTGCGGGGACGGGTGGTTCGGGATTTGGGAATGTTTAGGGTGCTTTAGGAACACTTGGTTCCTTACGGTTGGCCTAACTGGCCAAGTTTGACTTCGGTCAACATTTTGAGCAAACGACCTCAGAATCGAGTTCTGTTAGCTCCAATAGCTTCGTATGATGATTTCGGACTTGGGCGTATGTTCGGAATGGGTTTTTGATGAACCGGGAGAATTTTGGTGCCCAAAATAGAAATCAGGATTTCCTTAAGTTTGAAATTTGGTTTGGGATGTGAATTTATGCTATCGAAGTCTGAACGGAATTTCATAACCGGGAATAGTTTTGTTAACTCATTTTTGACTTGTCTGTAAAATTTGAGGTGAATTCTAGAATCTTACGTTCTTAAGTTTGATTCAATTTGGTTTTGGGGTTGAATTCTGAGTTTTGTTTTTGTTTTTTACGTTCCGAAAGTTCGAGCGAGTCTGTATCATGAATACAGACTTGCCGGTGCTTTTGGACGGGGTCTCGAGGGGCTCGGGTCAGTTTTGGACCCCCAGGAGCTAAGTTTGAAAAATTAGATTTCTGTTGTCTGGTTTCCTTCTTCACGATCGCGGAAGGAGGGTCGCGATCGTGAGCAGAGAAGGAATTGGGCTGGGCTGCTGATTCCTCTTCGCGATCGCAGATAACTCTTCACGATTGTGGAAGGTTGGGTCCTTGGCCTTCGCGATCACAACCTCTTTCTCGCATTCGCATAGAGTTAGGTAGGGGCCAGGCATAATTCCCCTTCGCGATCGCAGGACCTCCTCCGCGTTTGCAGAGGTCTGGCCAGTTGGCCTTCACGATCGTGGGCCCCATGTCGCGATCACGGTTAAGGAAAAATTGGGCAGTTAATTTATATACGGGATTGGGTCATTCTTTCCCCCATTTTCATCTTCTTCCTTGAGTTAGTGAGAGCTTCCAAGAGGGGTCACCCAACCTACTGCCAAGGTAAGTAAATTCCTTACTTAATACACTAGTTTTAAACATAAATTCCTAGTTAATCTCTCTTTTAAATTATCAAATTCATGAAATTGGGTAGTAACTTTAGGGCTTTTGAAGAACTTGCGAATTATCCGTTTAAGGCCATGAATTCAAGTATAAATCACATAATTATGATCCTTAGGCTTCGGGTGAGTGATCCCTTCGAGAATTTTTGGAATCCGAGTGTGCGGGCCCGGGATTGGATTTTGGGAATTTCTCAAGAATGTTGAGTTATTGAAAAATTAGGATAATTCCCTATTTTGAGCATGCATTGATGTCATTGTGCTATAATTGGCTAGTTGTGAGCCGTCGAGGGTAGATTTCGGAGATTCGGCGCATCCTTGATCCGAGGGGTGGTTTCGTCACGAGGTGAGTCTCTGTTCTAACCTTGTAAGAGGGAATCGTCCCCATAGGTAATTATAAATGGTGGTTTTGTCCTTATTTGCGGGGGCTGTGTACGCACGAAGTGACGAGAGTCCGTGCGCAGTTACCATTATGCTTTGTCAGGTAGTTTAGGACTCACAAACATGCTTTATGTGTTGAATCTGTGATCCTATATATGGATTAAGTAGCCTAATGTCCTTGAAACATGTGAAGGCCTAAGGAGTTATGGTTGAATTTTATATCTCTAAAAATTCTACACTGTTAGTATGTCCCCTACTAAATTATCTGGAAATCTCCTGCTAATTCTGAATTGGAATTTATATGGGAACCCGAGTCACATAGATGGTTCGCGAAAGGGGTAGCCCTAATATTATATTAACCCGAGTCAAAGGTTCGATTCGCGAGCGGGGGTGGACTTGGTGTTATATTAACCGTGTCACATGTTCGATTCACGAGCGGGGAAGATAGATGCATCTATGGTTCGGGCCGTTCGACCCTCGGCAGTGCACATTTACTTTTCACGTCGTAATGACCGTACGTTTATAGCATGTTATGTGTTTTGGTAAATTGTGAGAAGTCCTATAATTGAAATTGTTATTTTCATGAAAAGAAAGAAGGATAAATAACTGATATGCCATGGAAAAAGGTGACACGAGGGTAATAGTGATTGTTATTTGATGCTCATTTCCTTATTACATTTCATTACTGCTACTACTGGTTAGACTGTACTCATTCCACATTGTCTAACCCTAGTATGTATCACGTCGACCTCTCGTCACTACTTCTTCGAGGTTAGGCGGGATACTCACTGGGTACATATCTGTTTATGAACCCATACTACGCTTCTGTACTTAATTGTACAGGTTTTGAGGCTGGTGCATCTGGTTATCCGGCCGAAGATTGATATATATATCTTCTGGACCTGACTCCACGATGAGCTGTCTTCCTTGGCGATCCTCAGCTGGGCTATGGAGTTATCTTTTGTTATTTATGTCTATATTCTTTCAGACAGTAGTACAACCCATATCATCTTTTGAATATTCTGCTAGATTTCCCATTGACTTGTGACACTAGTTCCTGACATGCACATTGTAGACTCTTATTTTGGGACAGTATATATTAGATCACGATCTTTTCTGTTGTATTTATTTAAATTGGTTAATGTTTCCGCTTTTAATTAAATGACCTAAGTTTAAAAACTTGATAAGTGTGGGGTTGGTATGTCAAATAAGGGTAACCTCACTAGTAAACAACTGTTGGCTTGCCTGACTCCGGTGTTAGGCACCATCACGACCTGTGTCGGATTTTGGTTCGTGACTGATCACGCTCAACTATGTCTTGTAGAAGACTAAGCGGGCGTTGCAAATATAATCCGGGGTATTACGCCCAAAGTCGATCCCATAGGGAATATACGTATCAATTGAGTCTATAAAATACTAACCTGTTGTTTAATCAAGTTTCTCAATACTTTTGAATATCAATTGGTGATGTTTACTAAATATAATAACAAAATAATAAATTAGCAATTAACTAACAATATAATGTAACAATGATAATAAAGGTCTAAGATTATGGTTTCCCCCGTTGGTGAATTCTTCCTTGGATATGTCTTATAGTTTAATTGGCTATCTCTGTCAATCATNTTCTAACCTCTAAACCCTGGGTTATGACTTTCGTCTATACTCCAGGAGTGGTGTTGTTCAAGAAACTACCTAAATATGCACACTCTCTCAAGTAGATACATAATAAATAGGAATAGTTAATCAAGGGCCCTTTCAATCAACTACAATAAGAACGTAGTTGAACAAAAAGAGATTAATCAACCAAAATATATTAATATCACAATGAATTCATCCCCAACGGGTTCTACCAAAACCCTAGACTAAAGAATTTAGCTACTCATGTTATTGAGAATCAAAACTAAAAGAAATTGCATAATGGAAATACAAAGTAATGAATACTAGATGTAGAAATCAATGTTTGTCACTTCAATGGTGTTTTCTTGTTGAATCCTTTGAAAATCCTTCCGAATCTTCTCCGTCCTCCTTAAGTTGTGTTGTTTGGTGTCTATTTATATGTTTAGGGCGAACCCTAACCATGTGGGAGACTTCTATTTCAACCGGGAAACACTTAACTCGTCAAAACTCGGATTTGGCCGAAACTGGGGACCCCGGGTGTTTGGGCTCTAACGCACCCCTAAGGCCAGGGTAGGCCTGGTGTTTGGGCCCTAACGCCCCCCTACTAGGGGCTTCCTGGCCTTATGGGGTAAACTCCCCCTAACTCCAGGTAGGGTCAGGCTTTAGGGGGAAAACGCCAGGCTATCGCCCGGGTGTCTCCTTTTGCGTATTTTCGACGTATTTGCATCCCTTTAGCTCCGTTTCCATCTCCAATTCACCTACACATAAAATAAACTCTATTAAGCACATAACAAGTGTATTTTTATCATTAAAGCACCTCAAATGTAAGGTATATTACATATTAAACTATGCATTCTAGCCTCGCATCAGTGACACAAGCCAACAGTTATTTACTAGTGAGGTACCCGTATTTGACATACCATCCCCACACTTATCAAGTTTTTAAACTTAGATCATTTAATTAAAAGTGGAAACATTAACCAATTCAAATAAATACAACTGAAATGATCGTGATCCAATATATACAGTCCCAAACTAAGAGTCTACTATGTGCATGCTAGGAACTAGTGTCACAAGTCAATAGGCAATCTACAAGAATATACAAAAAATGATAAAGGATGTACTACTGTCTGAAAGGATGTAGACAGAAACAAACAAAAGATAACTCCATAGCCCAGCTGAGGATCGCCAAGGAAGACAGCTCACCGTGGAGTCAAGTCCAGGAGATATATATATCAAGCTCCGGCCGAATAACCAGATGCACCAGCCTCAAAACCTGTACAATTAAGTATAGAAGCGTAGTATGAGCACATAACCAGATATGTACCTAGTGAGTATCCCGCCTAACCTCGAAGAAGTAGTGACGAGAGGTCGACGTGATACTTACTAGGGTCAGACAATGTGGAATGAGTACAGGCTAACCAATAGTAGCAGTAATGAAAAGTAATCAGGAAATGAGCATCAAATAACAATCACTATTACCCTCGCGCCATCTTTTCCCATGACATATCAGTTATTTATCCTTCTTTCTTTTCATGAAAACATCAGTTACAATTACAGGGCTTGTCACAAATTACCAAAACACATAACAGGCTATAAACGTACGGTCATTACGACGTGAAAAGTAAATGTGCACTGCCGAGGGTCGAACGACCCGAACCATAGATGCATCTATCTGCCCCCCTCGCGAATCGAACATGCGACACGGTTAATATAATACCAAGTTCACCCCCGCTCGCTAATCAAACCTGCGACTCGGGTTAATAAAATAATAGGGCTACCCCGCTCGCGAATCATCTATGCGACTCGGGTTCCCATATAAATTCCAAATTTTATGATTAACAGGAGATTTTCAGATAAATTAGCAGAGGACATACTAACAGTGTGAGAATTTTAGAGATATAAACTTCGATCATAACTCGTTAGGCCTTCGCATGTGAGATTCAAGGACATTAGGCTACTTAATCCATATACAAAATCACAGATTCAACACATAAAACATGCTTGTGAGTCCTAAACTACCCGGCAAAGCATAATAGTAGCTGCGCACTGACTCTCGTCACTTCGTGCGTACGCAGCCCCCACAAATAAGGACAAAACCACCATTTATAATTACCTATGGGGATAATTCCCTCTTACAAAGTTAGAAAGGAGACTCACCTCGTGCCGAATTCACTTCCCGAACCAAGAAGGCGCTCAAAACTCCGAACTCTACACCCGAGGACTCGAAACTAGCCAAAAGTTATACAAATTCATTAATTTATGCTCAAAGTATGGAAATTCTCCTACTCATTTAATAAATTCACCATTCTTGAAGAAATTCTAAAATTCGACCCCGGGCCCACATGTTCGGATTTCAATAATTCTCGAAGGAAACACTCACTCATAGCCTAAGGATCACAAATATACGATTTCCACTTGATTTCATAACTAAATGGAGGGTAAATTCTCAAATTAACGAAGGCTCTGGGTCACTACCCAATTCTTGATTTTCCACTAATTTTAGGTATTTAATCTAGCTTATAATCCATGCATGAAGCTAATTTTTGAGTAGAGTTCACTTACCTTAGAAGACCAGGTCGTTAGCCCTTCAGCAATGGAGGAAATCGCCCAAGGAAGAAGAAGAAGAAAATGAGAAAATGAGTTTAAAACCCGTGTATAAAAACACATTGTATGGACAGTGTTTTCGCACCTGCGGTTTGAGGACGCACCTGCGAGAAAAATCTCGCACCTGCGAAAATGGACTGGGGAGCTTAGGCCCGCACTTGCAGAGTGGAGACTGTACCTGCGGCTCTGCTCATGCAGAATTTTGTCCGCACCTGCGATGTTTGGCCAGACCATGGGGGATCGCACCTGCGATGCTGGGGACCGTAGTAGCGGTCCCACACCTGCAACTGGGCAACTGCACCTGCTGTCACACTAGTACAGGTGCACCTACAGCTATATTTTAGCTGGTTTTTAGCCCTGTTAGGTGCCCGGGAGGCACCTGGACCCACCCAAGCCCTAGTCCAAATATACCAACGAGTCCCAAATCATAATACGAACTCTCTCGAGCCTTCGGAACACCCAAAACAACACTAAAACTCAAAATCACTCCTCCAAACCCCAAGAACCAAACTTAGAATATTTAAGTTTTCTAGACTTCGCTCACAACGCACCGAACTGACCTATACAACTAGAAATGACACCAAATTTTGCAGGCAAGTCCTAATAAACAATACAGAACTATTCCCGGTCTCGGAATTCTATTCGGACCTCGATAACATATAAACACGTCCCAAACCAAAATATGAACTTAAGGAACTTCTTATTTCAATATTAGGCGCCGAAATACCCCCGGGTCATTAGAAACCCTTTCCGAACATACGCCCAGGTCCGAAATCATCACACGAAGCTACCGGAATCGACGAAACTCGATTCCGAGGTCGTTTACCCAAAATGTTGACCGAAGTCAAACTTGGCCTTAAAGGCCAACCTTAAGGAACCAATTGTTCCTATTGCACTCTAAACACCTTCAAATCCTGAACCACCAGTCCCCCCAAGTCATAAATCATAAAAAGCTGCTATGGCTAATCTCCCAGGCGATTGGCCAAGGACTGAATGTCCAAGGCTAAAGGTCTATCCTCCGCTGCAATATAAGCCAAGCTACCCATACTCTCAGCCTTCCTGCTCAAAGCATCTGCCACCACATTAGCCTTGCCCGGGTGATAAAGAATGGTGATATGCACTCTAAACACCTTCAAATCCCGGACCACCAGTCCCCCCAAGTCATAAATCATAAAAAGCTGCTATGGCTAATCTCCCAGGCGATTGGCCAAGGACTGAATGTCCAAGGCTAAAGGTCTATCCTCCGCTGCAATATAAGCCAAGCTACCCATACTCTCAGCCTTCCTGCTCAAAGCATCTGCCACCACATTAGCCTTGCCCGGGTGATAAAGAATGGTGATATCATAATCCTTCAACAACTCAAGCCATCTGGGCTGCCTAAAATTAAGATCCTTCTGCTTGAACAAGTGCTGCAAGCTACGGTGGTCTGTATAAACCTCACAAGAATCTCCATGCAAGTAGTGCCTCCAAATCTTAAGAGCATGAACAATCGCCGCTAACTCCAAATCGTGCACATGGTAATTCCTCTCATGAACCTTCATCTGGCGCGAAGCATAAGCAATAACTCTCCCCTCCTGCATCAATACACACCCCAAGCCAACGCGCGAGGCATCACAATATATTGTATAAATCCCAGAACGGAAGGCAATACTAGAACTGGTGCTGAGGTCAATGCTGACTTGAGCTTCTGAAAGCTCGCCTCACACTCGTCGGACCATCTGAACGGGGCATTCTTCTCAGTCAATGTAGTCAATAGAGCTATAATAGAAGAGAACCCCTCCACAAACCGGCGATAATAGACTGCTAGGCCCAAAAAGTTCATGATCTCTGTAGCTGAAGTAGGACGCGACCAACTCTGAACTGCCTCGATCTTCCGAGGATCCACCTTGATTCCCTCTCCAAATACAACATGCCCCAAAAATGCCACGGAATCTAACCAGAGCTCACTTGGAGAACTTAGCATATAGCTTCTGTTCTTGCAAAGTCTGGAGCACAACTCTCAAATGTTGCTCGTGCTCCCCTAGGCTATGTGAGTAAATCAAAATGTCATCAATGAAGACAATGACAAAGGAATCAATATACAGCCTGAACACCCTATTCATCAAGTCCATGAATGCTGCTGGGACATTAGTCAAGCCCAAAGACATCACCAGGAACTCATAATGGCCATACTTCGTACGAAAAGCAGTCTTCAGAACATCTGAAGCCCGAATCCTCAACTGATGATACCCAGATCTTAAATCAATCTTAGAAAACACACGATCACCCTGCAACTGGTCAAACAAATCATCGATGCACGGCAAGGGATACTTGTTCTTAATCGTAACCATATTCAACTGACGGTAATCAATATACATCCGCATAGACCCATACTTCTTCTTCACAAACAAAACTGGAGCACCCCACGACAATACACTCGGTCTGATGAACCCCTTAGCTAACAACTCCTCAAGCTGCTCCTTCAACTCCTTCAACTCTTTCAGATCCATACGGTACGGAGGAATGGATATAAGCTGGGTTTCTGGAGCTAAATCAATGCAGAAGTCGATATCACGATCCGGAGGCATGCCCAGAATATTCGAAGGAAATACATCAGCAAACTCTTGAACAAATGGCATGGAATCAATCGTCGGAGACTCGACGGTGGTGTCCCACACATTAGAAAAATAGGCCAGGCAACCCTTCTCGACCATATGTCGAGCCTTCAAGAATGAAATGACCCCGCTGGCTACACTAACTGAGGAACCTCTCCACTTCAGCCTAGGGGACTCTGGCATAGCTAAAGTAACTGTCTTGGCATGGAAATCTAGCATGGTATGATAAGGAGATAGCCAATCCATGCCTAAAATGATCTCGAAATCAACCATGTCGAGCAATAAGAGATCCACTTGAGTCTCGAATCCACAGAATGTAACCATCAGGACTAGCAAACCCGGTCTACTACAACAGAATTTCCCACAGGAATGGACACACATATAGGAGAACCCAAGGACTCACGAGGGACATCTAGGAAATGAGAAAATAAGACCGAAACATAGGAATAGGTGGATCCTGAATCAAATAACACTGATGCATCTCTACCACATACTGTAATAATACCTGTGATCACGGCGTCTGAGGCCACTGCATCTGATCTGGCCGGAAAAACATAGAATCTGGCTGGAGCACCAGAGGACTGAGCCCCGCCAGAATAAACAGGAGCTGGCTGACCTCCCCCGGACTGGCCTTCACCTCTAGGACGACCCCTGCCGACCTGTCCCCCACCTCTAGGTGGCCGAACTAATGGTGTTGGACTCATAGGCTGGTAACCCTATTGTACTGCCTTGCCCAGAAACCTGGGACAAGTCCTCATGATATGGCTGAGATCCCTACAATCGTAATATCTCACTAGAGTCACGGCCTGCTGCCCTGCAGTAGAACCCTGGATAACTAGGGCACGGTGAGAATCCTCTTGTATAGCACTGAAGTAAGGCGTCACTGGAGCACCACGAGGAGGTGGTGGTTCTGAATATGGGGGCCTGCTGGGCTGACCCCTACCAAACTTACCCCTGCCCCTAGCTGAGGCACCTCTAAAATCCCCGGAATGTCTGGCTCTCTAATCCAGATGTACCTGCTCCTTCACCCTCGACCGATAACCCTCGATCCTACGAGTAATCTCCACTACTAGCTGATAAGGTGTCCCCATCTCCACCTCTTGGGCCATGCTGGTCCTAATGCCTGGATGCAACCCGGCTACAAATCTCCGCACTCTCTCAGCATCGGAAGGTAGTATCATGAGTGCATGGCGAGATAACTCTGAAAATCTGGCCTCATAGTCTGTCACTGACAGCTTCCCCTGCTCCAGCTGCTCAAACTGATACCGCAGCTCTTCCCTCTCAGAGGATGGAATATATCTGTCTAGGAAAATCTGAGTGAACTGCTCCCAAGTGATAAAAGGAGAACTTGCTGGCCTGCTGAGAATATATGACTGCCACCATCTGCGAGCTATGCCCTCTAACTGGAAGGTAGCGAAGTCCACTCCATGGGACTCCAATATCCTCATGTTGTGCAGTCGGTCCCTGGACCTGTCAATGAAATCCTGGGCATCCTCGCCTCGCTCACCCCCGAAGACCGAAGGATGAAATCGAGTCCATCTCTACAATAACATCTGCGGATCGTCGTCCGCAGCTGGTCTTGGCAGTGTACCCGGGGTATGATGAAGTGCGGCCTAGGCAGTAGGGGTCTGGGCACCCCCTCCTTCCTGAGATGTGGCAGGATCCGCTAGAAATAAACCAGCCTGGGACATAGTATCCATAAATCTCAACATACGACCCATGACCTTCTGGAAGCCTGGCGCCATCATGAAGTCCACTGGCGCAGGACTCACTAGGGGCACTTCCCTCTGCTCCTCTGTAGCAGGATCCGCTGGTGGTGCAACTGGAACAGCTCTGGGACGCCCCCGTCCCCTACCTCAGGCCGGTGCCCTTCCCCGACCTCTACCATATGTACGCGTCCTCACCATCTGTGAGAGAATAGAAGAATGAGATTTAGTATACCACGAATTGCACAATAGATCATGAATAAAGAGAGGTTTCAAAACACCCTATAGCCTCCCGAAGATAAATACAGATGTCTCCGTATCGATCAGTGAGACTCTATTAGGTTTGCCCATGACTTGTGAGACCTACATGAACCTAGTGCTCTGATACCATATTGTCACGACCCAAAATCTGATACAGGTCGTGATGGCGCCCGACACCAGAGTTAGGCAAGCGAACAATTATTTACTAGTGAGGTTACACTTATTTGACATACCAACCCCACACTTATCAAGTTTTTAAACTTAGATCATTTAATTAAAAGCGAAAACATTAACCAATTCAAATAAATACAACCGAAATGATCGTGATCCAATATATACAGTCCCAAAATAAGAGTCTACTATGTGCATGCCACGAACTAGTGTCACAAGTCAATACGCAATCTAGCAGAATATACAACTGATGATACAAAATGTACTACTGTCTGAAAGGATGTAGACAGAAACAAACAAAAGATAACTCCATAGCCCAGCTGAGGATCACCAAGGAAGACAGCTCACCGTGGAGTCAGGTATATATATATCAAGCTCCGGCTGGATAACCAGATGCACCAACCTCAAAACTTGTACAATTAAGTGCAGAAGCGTAGTATGAGTACATAAACAGATATGTACCCAGTGAGTATCCCGCCTAACCTCGAAGAAGTAGTGACGAGAGGTCGACATGATACCTACTAGGGTCAGACAATGTTGAATGAGTACAGGCTAACCAGTAGTAGCAGTAATGAAAAGTAATCAGGAAATGAGCATCAAATAACAATCACTATTACCCTCTTGCCATCTTTTCCCATGGCATATAAGTTATTTATCTTTCTTTCTTTTCATGAAAACATCAGTTACAATTACAGGGCTTCTCACAAATTACCAAAACACATACAAGCTATAGACGTACGGTCATTACGACGTGAAAAGTAAATGTGCACTGCCGAGGGTCGAACGGCCCGAACCATAGATGCATCTATCTGCCCCGCTCACGAATCGAACATGCGACACGGTTAATATAATACCAAGTCCACCCTCACTCACGAATCGAACCTGCGACTTAGGTTATAATATTAGGGCTACCTCGCTCGCGAATCATCCATGCGACTCCGGTTCCCATATAAATTCCAAATTTTATGATTAGCAGGAGATTTCCAGATAATTTAGCAGGGGACATACTAACAATGTGAGAATTTTAGAGATATAAACTTCGACCATAACTCCTTAGGCCTTCACATGCGAGATTCAAGGACATTAGGCTACTTAATCCATATACAAGATCATATAGTCAACACATAAAACATGCTTGGGAGTCCTAAACTACCCGACAAAGCATAATAGTAGCTACGCACGGACTCTCGTCTTTTTGTGCGTACGCAGTCCCCGAAAATAAGGACAAAACCACCATTTATAATTACCTATGGGGAAAATTCCCTCTTACAAGGTTGGAAAGGAGACTCACCTCGTGCCGAATTCACTTTCTGGACCAAGAATGCGCCCGAAACTCCGAACTCTACACCCGAGGACTCGAAACTAGACAAAAGTTATACAAATTCATTAATATGCTCAAAGTATGGAAATTCTCCTACTCATTTAGTAAATTGACCATTCTTGAAGAAATTCTAAAATCCAACCCCGGGCCCACATGCTCGGATTTCAATAATTCTCGAAGGAAACACTCACCCATAGCCTAAGGATCACAAATATACGATTTCCACTTGATTTCATAGCTAAATGGCGGGTAAATTCTCAAATTAACGAAGGCTCTAGGTCACTACCCAATTCTTGATTTTCACTAATTTTAGGTATTTAATCTAGCTTATAATCCATGCATGAAGCTAATTTTTGAGTAGAGTTCACTTACCTTGGAAGACCAGGTCTTATTTCAATATTAGGCGCCAAAATGCCTCCGGGTCATCAGAAACCCTTTCCGAACATACGCCCAGGTCCGAAATCATCACACAAAGCTACTGGAACCGACGAAACTCGATTCCGAGGTCGTTTACCCAAAATGTTGACCGAAGTCAAACTTGGCCTTAAAGGCAAACCTTAAGGAACCAATTGTTCCTATTGCACTGTAAACACCTCTGAATCCCAGACCACCAGTCCCAGCAATTCATAAATCATAAAAAGCCGCTATGGAAAGTTTTATTTAGGGGAACAGGGTCCGATAACGCAAAACGACCGGTCGGGTCGTTACAGTAAAGATATTAAAGAACACAAGACATCTACAAACAGTATTTAGATTATTTGTAGATAATGAAATAATAATTAGTAAAAAAAAGATGGAATTATGTAAAAATCATATAAATTTTCTACGAGTCATTTTAGGAGATGGAAACATTAAATTACAACCTCATATTGCTAAAAAGGCTTTAGAGATGCCAGATAAGTTAGACAATATTAAAGAATTAAAAAGGTTCCTAGGTAT
This sequence comes from Nicotiana knightiana, assembly GCA_005239525.1. Classification (NCBI taxonomy): domain Eukaryota; kingdom Viridiplantae; phylum Streptophyta; class Magnoliopsida; order Solanales; family Solanaceae; genus Nicotiana; species Nicotiana knightiana. Next base: position 21,080 of record ML375679.1, read on the forward strand.
AGTAAATTATGCAAGAAATTTTATAAAAGATCTAAAAAAAATAGCAGGACCTCTATATGCTAAGACAGGCTCCACAGGACAAAGACATTTTAATATCGAAGATATAAAATTAGTACAAAAAATTAAGGAAACAATAAAAAATATTCCTGACTTAAACATGCCATTAGAATCAAATTACTTAATTATAGAAACAGATGGAAGTTTTGAAGGATGGGGAGCGGTCTTAAAAGCCAAACCCAATAAGTATAGTGATAAAAGCACAGAAAAAATATGTGCTTATCAAAGTGGTAATATATAAAAAAAGGAAATATTAGCTGTGATATATGGGATAAATAGTTTCAGATTATATATATTAAACAAATAAGAAATATTAATAAGAACTTATTATGAAGCCATAGTTAAGTTTCACCAAAAAATAAATAAAAAAAATAGCAGTAGAAGAAGATGGTTAATGTGATGACCCAAGGGGTCATTTATGAATGTAGACTCTGTTCTAGGCTTATTAGCCATAAAAAGATTAATTTTAACTACCTCGATTTGTGTGCACAGTCCGGCATGAAACCGGAAAGCTTTTATGTTAAAATATAAGAAATAATAATTTTTAGAATTAAAAATTTGGTTTTAGTTGACTTGAGTCAACATTTTGAGTAAGCAGACTCAGATCTGTGTTTCGACGATCCCGGGAGGTCTGCAGTAAAATTTGGGACTTGGCCGTGTGCCCAAAATTGAATTCCAAGGTCCCAAGCTTTAGAAATCAATTTTTGAAAGAAATTGTTTTGCTGAAATATTAATGAAATAAAAAAAAGAATTAATGTTTGAAACCACTGGTATCGGGCCAGTATTTTGGTTTCGGAATTCGGGACAGATTTGCTATAGTATTTGCATACTATCTGTGAAATTCAGTGAGAATCGGAGATTATTTGACGTGATTCAGACGTCCGGTTGAGAAATAGTGAAAGTTAAGTGTTCTTGAGAAAAATGATGAGTTTTGAGGTTAAATTCATAGCTTCACATGTTAGTTTCATGATTTGATCGCACGAGCAAGTCTGTATGATGCTTTTAGACTTACGTGCATGTTTAGTTTAGAGTCCCGAGGCTCGGGTGAGTTTCAAATGGGTTTGGGTTGTGTTACGCTCGTTCTTTCTTATGTTTCGACGTCGTTTCTTCAAGCATAAATAATATCATATTAAACAAATGAGCTCCGATTTCTGTTTTGAATTTTTATTAGCTCCGTATCGTAATTACGGACCTGTAGCAAAAAGAATCATCAAATTTGGACATCGTATGAGGATTTTATGGTCATTTTACTAAGGTTGCCAGATATTTCAGGTTAATTACGAAATTGCCCCTGACGGCGTATTAAAAATCTACACTATTTGCAAATATTAAAACCTACATATCTCCTTCATTATAAGGTCAAATTGAGTGATTAAAAAGCCTAACTTGACTAATATTTCACAAGAAATCCATTGGACACATAAAAATCGAGTTTCGGGATCGTTTAGAATGAGAAACGAGGCAGAATAGCTGGTAGAAAATATATTAAAAACGGGCAGACCTTCTTCTTCACCTTATTTTCAAAGTTTACAGACCTAAGAATAATTTTCTTCAACAATTATCATCCCAAGTCATGGGTAATCAATTCTAAACTTTGTTCTTTCAATTACTCATTGTTTTTCATCACTTTTAAATCAAAAACTAAGAATTTTCATGATAAAAATTGAGGGTTTGCATAGAATTAGAGAATCTTTTAAAAATCGAATCTTTACTTCGAATTGAGGTCGGATTTCAAAACTAATTGTATATTTGGGTTCGTGAGTGAATGGGTAAACGTAATTTGGTCTGAACCACGAGTTTAGACCAAGCGGGCCCGGGGTCGGGTTTTCACTTTATTTGAGCAAACATAGAAAAAATTATAATTTTCAATAAAGTTAGTTCCTTTAGCCTTAATTTATGATATTGAGTTAATTGTGATTAGATTCGAGAAAGTTAGAGCAAGATTCTAAAGGAAAAGCCATAATTGAGCAGTGAGTGACCTGCGAATTTGAGGTAAGTGTTTGGTCTAACTTTGACTTGAGGTAATAGGGATCCCCACTTGTTTGCTATGTGAAATACATGGGCGTGATGTACAGGTGAGGTGGCGAGTATCTATGTACCACCCAATATTATTGATAATATGATCCCTTTCTCGTTCCCAACTTAATTGATGCTTGTCTTAATTGTTGTATGATCATTATTGTTTCTATGACTAGTTGGCCTTGTTATTTTTTTTTTTTGTTAAATATTACTGTGGTTATTTTGGAAAGAGTATTGGTTGTTTATTTGGTTCCCTTGTGGTACAAAACGGTATATATGTTCCTATTGGTTCCATTTTCTGATAATATTGAGGAAGTTATGAGAATTGCAGTTTAACTGTTTTATGATTGTTGAGGTTTACGTGGATATTTGATTTCAATCGATTATTGTCAATGGTTGTTGCAAGTGTGTTAAAAGTGTTGGTTGTTTCTCTTGATTCTATCATAGTACATAAAGATTGAGCTGGGTTGGCAGCGTTACAGTGTTTTACATATATTCTGGTTGGTTTTATTGTGAACTGATATTGGTTGAAGTTTACGAGCTATACTGTTTTCCATTTGAAATTTGTTTAAACAAAATTTGGTGTGATAAGGGGGCTGTGACAAGGGGGCTGTGATAAGGGTGGATGATTGATTGTGATATTGTGAATAGGTGGGATCGGGTTGCACGCCGCAACAAGACAATAATAACGGAGAATGTAATGACCCGACCAGTCGTTTTGCGTTATCGGACCCCGTTCCCCTAAATAAAACTTCCCACAGCGGCTTATTATGATTTATAACTTGCGGGGGTGGGTGGTCCGGGATTCGGAAGTGTTTTACATCAATATTGGAACACTTAGTTCCTTCAAGATGGACTTTAAGGCCAAGTTTGACTTCGGTCAACATTTTGGGTAAATGCCCTCGGAATCAAATTTCGATAGTTCCGGTAGTTTCGTATGATGATTTCGGACTTGGGCGTATGTCCGGAATGAGTTTTGTATGACCCGGAAGCGTTTTTTCTATGACTGCTTTTGATTAAAACTGGCTAATTATCCTTGTCGATTTATGTTATAATCTTTAAAAACTTGGTATATGTTGAAATGTTTAATCAAAGAAGAAAGAACCCTTAGTAAAATGAGTGTTGGCTTGCCCAACCCCGCTGTTGGGTGCCCTCACGACCTGAAGTAGGATTTTGGGTCGTGACAACATGGTATCAGAGCTCTAGGTTCACGTAAGTCTCACGAGTCACAGCCAAACCCAGTAGAGTCTTGTGGATCGGTACGGAGGCGTCTGTACTTATCTTCAGGAGGCTATAGTGTGTTAGGAAAACCTCTCCTTATTTTTATTTTATCGTGCAATAGATGGTTTACTAAATCTCATTCTTCTATTCTCTCACAGATGGTAAGGACGCGTGCATCCGATGTTCCAGACCCGGGAGGGGCCGCTACCCTTGTTGTTCGAGCCTGTGGTAGAGTCCGGGGGAGGGAACCGGCCCGAGGTCAGGGACGAGGGCATCCCTGAGCTATTCCAGTTGCACCACCACTAGAGGATCCTACTATAGAGGAGCAAGGTGAGGTGCCCCGAGCAGGTCCTGCTCCAGTGGACTTTTTGACGGTGCCAGGCTTCCAGAAGATCATGGGCCGTATGATGCAGCTTATGGACACTATGTCCCAGGCTGATTTATTTCCAGCAGATCCTGCCACATCTCAAGCGGGAGGGGGGAAGACTCCTACCGCCCAGGCTGCAGGTCAAGCAACAACATTACATCATACCCCAGGTACATTGCCCGTGGGTGGGGTCCAGCCTGTAGCAGCAGCACCTGAGCCTAGACCAGCTGCGGATGGCGTTCCGCAAAAGTTACTAGATAGATGGACTCAATTGCACCCTCCAGTCTTCAATGGTGAGCGAGGCGAGGATGCCCAGGATTTTGTTGACAGGTGCAAGGACATGCTGCAGAATATGAGGATATTAGAGTCCCATGGAGTGGACTTCACTACCTTCCAGTTAGAGGGTAGGGCTCGCAGATGGTGGCAGTCCTATATTCTCAGCAGACCATCATATTCTCCTCCTATCACTTTGGAGCAGTTCACTCAGATGTTTCTAGACAGGTATATCCCACCCTCTGAGAGGGAAGAGCTGCGATATCAGTTTGAGCAGCTGGAGCAGGGACCGATGTCAGTGACAGATTATGAGGCCAGATTATCAGAGTTGTCTCGCCACACACTCATGATATTACCTACTGATGCCGAGAGAGTGTGGAGATTTGTAGTAGGGCTGCACTCCGGTATTAGGGCCAACATGGCCCGAGAGGTGGAGATGGGGACTCCTTATCAGCTGGTGGTCGAGATAGCTCGTGGGATTGAGGGCTATCGATCAAGAGGCAGAGAGTAGGGTTAGTAGGATAAGAGAGACAGATTCTCCGAGGATTTCAGAGGTGCCCCAGTTAGGGGCGGAGGTCAGTTCAGTAGAGGTCAGCCCAGCAGGCCTCCATATTCAGCACCCCCATCACCTCCCCAAGGTGTTCCAGCGAGGCCTCATTTCAGCGCCATGCCAGAGTGTTCCTACTGCCCTCCAGCCATTTAGAGTTCACACAGTGGTTATTCCAGTTATCCGAGATCCCCAGTCCCTACTTCAGTGCTATGCCAGAGAGTACGCATCGCTCTCCGTCCATTCAGGGTTCCTCTTCGGGGAAGAAGGCTATGATACCTGGAGGTTGTTATGAGAGTGGGGATCCAAGTCATCTGAAGAGGCATTGTCTCAGGTTTCGGGGCAAAGCAGTGCAGCATGATTATCAGCCTATGGGTCCATCACCAGCCGTCAGGCCACCTAGAGGTGGGGGACAGGTCGGCAGGGGTCATCCTAGAGGTGGAGGCCAGTCAGGGGAGCTCAACCAGCTCCTGTTCATTATGGCGGGGCTTAGTCTTTCGGTGCTCCAGCTAGATTCTATGTTATTTCGGCCAGATCAGATGCAGTGGCCTCAGACGCCGTGATCACAGGTATTATTACAGTATGTGGTAGAGAGGCATTAGTGTTATTTGATCCGGGATCCACCTATTCCTATGTTTCGGTCTTATTTGCCCATTTTCTAGATGTTCCTCGTGAGTCCTTGGGTTCTCCTATATGTGTGTCCACTCCTGTGGGTGATTCTGTGGTGGTAGATCAGGTTTACCAGCCCTGTATGGTTACCTTCTGCGGGTTCGAGACTCGAGCGGATCTATTATTGCTTGACATAGTTGATTTCGAGGTTATTTTAGGCATGGATCGGCTATCTCCTTATCATGCCATGCTAGATTGCCATGCCAAGATAGTTACTTTAGCCATGCCAGAGTCGCCTAGGCTGGAGTGGAGAGGTTCCTCAGTTAGTGCATCCAGTTGGGTTATTTCATTCATGAAGGCTCGACATATGGTCGAGAAGGGTTGCCTGACCTATCTTTCTTATGTGCTGGACACCACTGCTGAGTCACCGACGATTGATTCGGTGCCAGTTTTGCTAATGTATTTCCTTTAGACCTTCTGGGCATGCCTCCGGATCGTGATATTGATTTATGCATTGATTTAGCTCCAAGCACCCAGCTTATATCTATTCCTCCGTACCGTATGGCTCCGAAAGAGTTGAAGGAGTTGAAGGAGCAGCTTGAGGAGTTGTTGGCTAAGGGGTTTATCAGACCAAGTGTTCGCCGTGGGGTGCTCCAGTTCTATTCGTGAAGAAGAAGGATGGGTCTATGCAGATGTGTATTGATTACCGCCAGTTGAACAAGGTCACCATTAAGAACAAGTACCCTTTGCTGTGCATAGATGATTTGTTTGACCAGTTGCAGGGTGCTCGGGTGTTTTCTAAGATTGATTTGAGATCGGGATATCATCAGTTGAGGATTCGGGCCTCAGATTTTCCGAAGACAACTTTTTGCACGAGGTATGGCCACTATGAGTTCCTGATAATGTCCTTTGGCTTGACTAATGCCCCAGCAACATTTATGGACTTGATGAACAGGGTGTTCAGGCCGTATATTGATTCCTTTGTCATTTTCTTCATTGATGACATTTTGTTTTACTCACGTAGCCTGGGGGAGCACGAGCAACATTTGAGAGTTGTGCTCCAGACTTTGTGAGAACAGAAGCTATATGCTAATTTCTCCAAGTATGAGTTCTGGTTCGATTCCGTGACATTCTTGGGGCATGTGATATCCGGAGAGGGGATCAAGGTTGATCCTCAGAAGATTGAGGCAGTTCAGAGTTGGTCGCGTCCTACTTCAGCTACAGAGATCAGGAGCTTTATGGGCCTAGCAGGATATTATGGCCGATTTATGGAGGGGTTCTCTTCTATTGCAACTCTATTGACTGGATTGATTCAGAAGAATGCCCCATTTTGATGGTCCGATGAGTGAGGCGAGCTTTCAGAAGCTCAAGGCATCATTGACCTCAGCACCAGTTCTGGTATTACCTTCCGGTTCGGGGATGTATACAGTGTATTGCAATGATTCGCGCGTTGGCTTGGGGTGTGTGTTGATGCAGGAAGAGAGAGTTATTGCTTATGCTTTGCGCCAGATGAAGGTTCATGAGAAGAATTACCCTGTGCATGATTTAGAGTTGGCGGCGATTGTTCATGCTCTTAAGATTTGGAGGCACTACTTGTATGGGGTGTCCTGTGAGGTTTATACAGACCACCGCAGCTTGCAGCACTGGTTTAAGCAGAGGGACCTTAATATAAGGCAAGGCAGATGTCTTGAGTTGTTGAAGGATTATGATATCACCTTTCTTTATCATCCGGGCAAGGCAAACATGGTAGCGGATGCCCTGAGTAGGAAGGCAGAGAGTATGGGTAGTTTGACTTACATTGCAACATAGGAGAGACCTCTAGCCTTGGACATTCAGTCCTTGGCTAATCTCCTGGTGAGGTTAGACCTTTCATAGCCTCGCCGAGGTTTAGCACATGTGGTTGCTCAGTCTTCGTTATTGGGGGAGATTAAGGCTCAGCAGATTGATGATCCGTACTTGGCAGAGCTTCGGAAGACAATGGTTCAGGGTGGTTCCAAGGAGGTTACTATTGGCGAGGATGGTGTTCTGAGACTTCAGAGCCGTTTATGTGTTCCTAATGTCGATGGCTTGAGAGGGAGGATTCTAGAGGAGGCACACAGTTCTCGGTATTCTATCCATCCTGGTGCTACGAAGATGTATTGTGATTTGAAGCAGCATTACTGGTGGAGGCGGATGAAGAAGAACATTGTGGAGTATGTGTCTAGGTGTCTTAATTGCCAACATGTTAAGTATGAGCACTAGAGGCCAGGAGGCCTACTTCAGTAGATGCCCATTCCGGAGTGGAAGTGGGAATGCATCACTGTGGACTTCGTGGTTGGGTTGCCTCAGACTCTGCGAAAGGTTGACGCGGTTTGGGTCATTGTGGATAGATTGACCAAATCGGCGCATTTCATTCCAATGGCTACTACATATACTTCTAAGAGGTTGGCACAGATCTACATTCAGGAGATAGTCTGATTGCACGGTGTGCCGGTGTCCATTATATCAGATCGAGGTCCTCAATTCACCTCGCACTTCTGGAGAGCATTGCATAGTGAGATGGGTACCCAGATAGACCTCAACACATCATTTCACCCTCAGAATGATGGCCACTCGGAGCGTATAGTTCAGATATTGGAGGATATGCTTAGGGCATGTGTGATTGACTTCGGAGGTCAGTGGGACCAGTTCTTGCCTTTGGCCGAGTTTTCTTACAATAATAGTTATCAGTACAACATCGAGATGGCTCCATTTGAAGCTTTGTATGGTCGGCGATGTCGTTCTCCTATCGGGTGGTTTGAGCCTGGCGAGGCTAAGTTATATGGCACCGACCTGGTGAGGGATGCTTTGGAAAGGGTGAAGTAGATTCAGGAGAGGCTCCACACAGCACAGTCCAAACAGAAGAGCTACACAGATCAGAGGGCGCGTGATGTATCATTTATGGAGGGAGATAAGGTCATGTTGAAAGTCTCGCCAATGAAGGGTATTATGAGGTTCGGGAAGAAGGGCAATCTGAACCCAAGGTTTATAGGTCCCTTCGAGGTGTTGAGGCGAGTTGGGGAGGTTGCTTATGAGCTAGCTTTGCCTCCCAGTTTGTCAAGAGTTCATCCGGTCTTTCATGTATCCATGCTCCGGAGGTACCACGCCGACTTCTCTCATGTGGTTGATTTCAGCACTATTCAGTTAGATGAGAGGTTGGGCTACGAGGAGGAGCCAATTGCTATTGTTGATAGAAAGGATCGCCAGATGAGGTTCAAGAGAGTCTCTGCGGTAAAGGTCCAGTGGAGGGGCCAACCAGTCGAGAAAGCGACCTGGGAGTCTGAGGAGGACATGTAGGAAGATATCCACACTTATTCAGCACTTCAGGTATGATTCTAGACCCGTTTGAGGACGAAACGTTTGTTTAAGAGGTGGAGAATATAATGACCCGATCGGTCATTTTGTGTTATCGGACCTCGCTTCCCTAACCAAAACTTCCCACGGCGACTTATTATGATTTATGACTTATGGGAGCGGGTGGTCCGAGATTCGGAAGTGTTTAAAGGAATATTGGAACACTTGGTTCCTTCAGGATGGACTTTAAGGCCAAGTTTGACTTCGGTCAATATTTTGGGTAAACGCCCTTGAAATCGAATTTTGATGATTTTGGTAGATTTGTATGATGATTTCGGACTTGGGCGTATGTTCGGAATGGGTTTTGTATGACCCGGGAGCGTTTCGGTGCCCAATAACGAAATAAGAGTTTCATTAAGTACTCATGGTTTGGGACATGTTTTTGTGTTATCAAGGTCCGAACGAAATTCTGAGACCGGGAATAGTTCCGTTATGTCATTTATGACTTGCCTACAAAATTTGGTGTCATTCCGAGTAGTATAAGTCGGTTCGGCGCATTGTTAGCGAATTCAAAAAACATAAAGTTCCTAAGTTTGGTTCTAGGAGTTTTGAGGTGTGATTTTGAGTTTTAGCGTTGTTGTGGGTGTTCCAAAGTCTCGAGCTAGTCTGTATTATGATTTGGGACTTGTTGGTATATTTGGATGGCGTCTCGGGTGCGCCCAAGTGTCTCTCGGGCACCAAACGAGGCCAAAAACCAGCTGAAGCAGTTGTTGGTGCACCTGATCTGGTGTGACCGCAGGTGCGGTTGCCCAGTCGAAGGTGCGAAACTGCTCCTGCGGTCCCAGCCTCGCAGGTGCGACCCCCAGGTGGGTCACCCAGTTCTCGCAGGTGCGAGCCCTTTTCCGCAAGTTCGGACTCCTGCCCGCAAGTGCGAGCCCAGGCTCTTGTCCCATTTTTCCGCAGGTCCGAGCTATTGCTCGCAGGTGCGGTCGTCGAGTCGCAGGTGCGGAAACCCCTGTAGGTAGTAAGGTCTTTAAATGCGGTATTATCCCATTTTCACTCTATTTTCTTCCACCATAGACGATTTTGAGAGCTTGGAAAAGAGTCCCACAGCCTAGCAACTAAAAGGTAAGTGAATTCTATCCTAAATTCAGTTAATGCATGAATTCCTAGGTGAATTTAACTACCTAATTAGTGGAAAATTAAGAAATTGGGTAGTAACCTAGGGCTTTCGAGAATTTTCCGTGAATTGGCTATGAAATCATAAAAAAATCATATATTAATGATCCTTAGGTTATGGGTAAGTGTTTCCTTCGAGAATTTTTGAAAATCCGAAATGCGGGCCCGGGGTTGGATTTTGGGATTTCCTCAAGAATGATGAATTTGACTAAGTAGTAGGAGAATTCCATGCTTTGAGCATAATTTGATATATTTACGTAACATTTGATTAGCTTCGTTTCCTTGGGTGACGAGTTCGGAGTTTCAGGCGCACTCTTGACCCTTGGAGTAGGTTCGACACGAGGTGAGTCTCCTTTCTAACCTTGTAAGAGGGAACTGTCCCCCTAGGTGATTTAAATGGCTATGAGCTAATGTTTGTGGGGGCTACGTATGCACAAAGTGACGAGAGTCCGAACGTATTATTGTTATGTCCGGGTAGTTAGGCCTACACCATGCCTTATGTTTTCCCTTGAAACTATATGCTTAATGAATTAATGTTACATGCGGCTTGTTTCCCCGAGATCATGGAATTTGAGTAATGTTAAGGAATTGTTCACGAAAAGTAATTTATAAAGAATAAATGTGTGGATTGTGTGTGCATGTGACCGCTTAGCAATTTACACTCCGTTTGTGGAGTGTTATTTCCCCCATTCTCATGGGAGCGAGCCGTACGCCACGGCGAGATTGAAAGATATATTATGGTTCGGGTCGTTCGACCCTCGGCAGTGCACAGATATGATCATTATGATGGCTCAAGCCGATTGTCCTTATCCTGTATGCGCATGCTAAATTGTTAATGATTCTTTTATGGATATTGAGTGGTCAGATATTTTAAAGGAAAGAAAAAAAAGAAGAATAATGAAGTAGTAATTGTATATTTATTTCCAGTATTTATTTGAATTACTGTTATTCTTAATGTTTACTGTTTTTATCATCCTCATATGTATGTTAGTGATATTATATCTTATTTAATAAATTTTTTTGGACCTTAGTGAGTGTCAAGTCGACCTCTCGTCACTACTTCTTTGAGGTAAGGCGGGATACTCACTGGGTACATATTTGTTTATGTACTCATGCTACGCTTCTGTACTTAATTGTACAGGTTCTGAGGCTGGTGCATTTGGTTATCAGACCGGAGCTCGATTCTGATCATAGTTGGACCTGACTTCACGGTGAGCTGCTTCTCCTGACAATACTCGGCAGCACCATGGAGTTTATTTTGCTTATTTCCCGTCTATTTCTTTATGACAGTGGGATTGTATATTATATCTTTTGTATATTCTGTTAGTATGCCCGTAGGACTTGTGACACTAGTTCCTGGCACACACGTGGTAGTTATTATGGATTTCGGGTCTGTATATATTGGCTCACGCCTCCTTATGACCGCTTTTGATTAAAACTAGCTAATTATCCTTGTCGATTTATGTTATAAGCTTTAAAAACATGGTATATGTTGAAATGTTTAATCAAACAAGAAAGAACGCTTAGTATAATGAGTATTGGCTTGCCCGACCCTGCTGTTGGGAGCCCTCACGACCTGAGTTAGGATTTTGGGTCGTGACAGAGAATATGCATTTTTACTGTTTATAAAATAAAGGCTGGTACACTCATTGTTTTTTTGTCATTATTTCATACTCTGCTTTTACTATTATTTTAAAGTGAAACTTTTTCTGTTTACAATTTGTCGAGACATAAATATTGTGAAAGGCTTTGACTTGAAAGGCGGTGATAAGGGAGATGTGATAAGGGGGCTGTGATAAGGGTGAATAATTGATTGTGATATGGGTGAAAAATTGATTGTGATACGGGTGAATAAATTGATATGATATGTCTGGTGGATCGGGTTGCATGCCGCAACAAGGAGCAATAAGGGAGGACAATTAGATTTTACTGATTTTCAAAGAAAGACAAAGATTTGAAAACTACTATTTTATAGTACTATTTTTTTATATTTTGGCACCACTTTTATTTAAAGTTAAAGTTTGAAAACTTGGAAATTATTTGAGAGTTTGTTATTGCTGAGGCTTGAAAAAGGCGGCTGAGTTATTTCATTGTTGTTGCATTACTTAATTAATTGTTTAGATTTCCTTCTTGCTTTATATTTATTGTCTCGGTTATATTTTTCTTGTTCATGTAGAACTATTTTATTGCATTATTGTATATATTATTGCCATAGGTTATATGTTGTTAATGCCCCGCTGTGCCTCGTCACTACTTCGTCGAGGTTAGGCTCGGCACTTACTCAGTACATGGGGTCGGTTGTACTGATACTACACTCTGCACTCTTTTGTGCAGGTCCAGGTATCGACCAACAATCGAGATATTTAAAGCGACTATTCATTTATTCGTAGACACGAGGTATATTTTCTGTCGTTCGTAGATCCCGAGAGTCTTCTCCTATTTATATAAAACTGTTTTATTATATTCAAAACAGTTACATATTTCTTTCAGCCCATTATTTGTTGTATTCTTTAGTAGTTCGTGAATTGTGACACCAGACCCTGGGTAGTATTAGAGTTATTTTTATACTTAGTTCGTGGTTCATTTTATTTAACTGCTTCTTATTTTATATTTAGAGTATCTCATTGGAAATCATTTAAATTAAGTTTACTTTTAATTTATTTATTTATTTATGCTTAAGTAAATAATCAATGGAAATTAGTTAATCGAATTCTAACATTGGCTTGCCTAGAAAATGTGGTGTTAGGCGCCATCATGATCCCTAAGGTTGGGAATTTGGGTCGTGACAAGTTGGTATCAGAGCACTAGGTTTCTTAGGTCTCACAATTCACAAACAAACTTGGTAGAGTCTGAAGGATCGGTACTGAGACGTTACTTATCTCTCAGAGGCTATTAAGTTAGGAACAATTTCACTTCTGTTCTACTCCATCGTGCCAATTTATTCTACCATTGATGATTGAACTTGCCTACTCTGTCCTCTAAAAATCTCGACAACACGCAAACGTCTACAACCGGACAAGAGATGAAGCCCAATGACATCTACGATTAGGGTAAGAGACAGAAGCGGAGCTTAGTCTAAAGCTCGAACATCAACACCTATTGTAAAATCTCAAATAGATCTAGACGGCGGAGGTTCTAGCTTAGTCGGTACATGTTGGACTAGCCCATATCCCAGAAGGATTTATAGCTACTTCAGTATTGCATAACAAGGGAATAGTTGAAAGCAACAGGGTTGATTTATATGAGTTGTGAAGTTTAACATTGTGAATTATCAGGCATTGTGACCTACGACTTCGTGCCAAGTGGGGAAGTCCACTGTCAAGGGATAAATTGCGGGAGTCATGTGTTATATCAATTTTGGCCTGGAATGTGTAAAGCGTAAGATTTTGCAAGAGATAAAGTTTGGACTTGTGGTATGTCTGCCTCCTTAATAACCCTATACCTCAGTACCAAAAGAGTTATTCAAACAACTTTATATCTACAGAAGGTCTACTCAGCGAGGAAGTCAGGGTTGCGGATTTTGGGATGCTCCAGAGGGAGTACAATGATTAGCAAGCTTCTAGACTACATGGTTCGTGCCAAGATTTATCGGGATAGAGCTCTACTTTTGTGATCATTGTGTGTCAATAGAGATGAGAGTTACCCCAAAATAATAATGAAATGTATATGAATAAACGGGGTATCTCAGAATGTTGAGTCGGCATGGTAAAAGAAGAAATTGGTATCCGGTGTTTGTGGCAATCCTACGAAGAGGATAATCAGCCAATGCAACCTCAATTACTTGACCCAGTTCTCATAAATTCTTTTGAAAGAGTTGTTTCTCGGATTCTCCATAATACGTGGCACATAAGGTTTGAACGGTTGTGTCTGGTCATATGATGGTGTCAGAATATGCCATCATGTTCGATAAGTTAGCCCATCATACTCCTACTTCGATTCATCTAGCCAGAGATCGAGTCCCCAGACTCATTAAAGGAATAAAAAATGATTGTAAAATTTTGGACGACTTAGGACAGGTTGATACTCAATTTCGGCTAGTAATAGAAGTTGTCTTAGACTTGGGAAAGTCATATTTCATCAGAACACTCAGGCTACGTTCCCCATTGCAGTTACAACTCAACTTACATGTTGAAGGGGGAGGTCAGACTCCTAGAGGTGGAGACCCAACCTGTTGGTATATTTTCTATGGTAGGGATGAGGTCGTTACATTAAATGGGGTCATTACAAGAACAATCTCTAATTATTATAAGGTGATGATTTTCTGAACTTAATACGATTATGCGTAACTAATAAAATTCTTCTAATATGCTCTACTCTCGGGTGAGCTTCGTAACCCAAAAATCTACTTGTGTGAACACTAGTATTGAGAAATTCTATGAAGATAGCTATGTCTATTATTACGTGTTGTAATTTTGTTTAACGGAAAATATTTGAAAGAAGAAAATGGAATGTTTCAATTGGCGGTGTGAATATTACTTGTGATTCAGTACTGAGGGCGAGATCCTTGCATTTTGATATGATTTGGTATGTCTAAATCGGGCTATGAGCCGCGGTGTAAGTTATGTAGGGACGAGGTCCTTGTGATGGAAATTCTTGTGTTAAAAGTCTCCCTTGTGAATTAAAACTTTACTATAGTACTGGTAGAAAGTCATGCATGTTAGGCTTATTCAACAATTTATTTATAAAATAATAATGATGTAGGGACGAGGTCCTTGTGATGGAAATTCTTGTGTTAAAAGTCTCCCTTGTGAATTAAAACTTTACTATAGTACTGGTAGAAAGTCATGCATGTTAGGCTTATTCAACAATTTATTTATAAAATAATAATGATGATAATAATAAATGAATAAATAATGATAATAAAAGTAATACTAATAATAATTAAATAAATAAATAAAGAAATAAAATAATTAATTAATTGTTTATAATTTGCCAAATCCGTGTCAGAATTATTGAGCTTTGACCTGCGAGGTATGTGCCGCCCATGTAGCATTAAATGAGACACTTTAAGTCGGGTATAAAATTATGAGGTCTTCATGAATCTCACCTCGTCATCAGTATTGTGAAGGTTGAAAGGGGATTATTGTTAACGTGAAGCTGTTGATAATTCTGTAATTGGCTATGAACAACTATTAAGAAAATAGAGGCGGTGAGTATGGGCAGCCTTGTGTATATTCCAGTTGGTGAGAGGCCGTTAGCTTCAAACATTCAGACGTTGGCTAATCAGTTCATGAGGTTGGATATTTCCCCAAGCAGTGTTCTAGCTCGTACAGTCGCTCGGTCTTCTCTAATCGAGCATATCCGAAAGCGGCAGGATGGTGACCCACATTTGGCTGTTCTTAGGGACACAGTTCGGCACGGTGATGCCAAGCAGATTATAGTTGGAGATGATGGTGTTTTGAGGATACAGGGTTGGTTATGTGTGCCAATTGTTGATGGCCTTCGTGAGTTGATCTTTTAGGAGGCTCACAGTTCTAAGTATTCCATTCACCCAGGGGCAGCTAAAATGCACCAAGATTTGAGGCAGCATTATTGGTGGAGAAGGATGAAAAAGGACATTGTGGTGTATGTGGCTCGTTGCTTAAATTGTCAGCAGGTAAAGTATGAACATCAGAGACCTGGTGGTTTGCTACAACAGATAGAGATTCCTGAGTAGAAGTGAGAGCGTATCACTATGGACTTCGTTGTTGGGCTCCACGGACTCAGAGGAAATTTGACGCAGTTTGGGTTATTGTGGATAAGCTAACTAAATCAGCAAACTTCATTCCTGTGGCGAGTACTTATACTTCAGAGCGGTTGGTTGAGTTATATATTCGAGAGATTGTTCGCCTTCATGGTGATCCGTCCCACGTGTTCGATTTCAGTTCTGTCAAATTGGACAAAGATTTGACTTAAAAGGAGGAGCCGGTAGCTATTTTAGACCGGCATGTTCGTTAGTTGAGGTCTGAGAGTTATCCTTCAGTTTGAGTGCAGTGGAGAGGATAGCTCGTTGAGGCAGCTACTTGGGAGTCCGAGTCGGACATGCAAAATAAATATCCACACTTGTTTGCAAATTCAGGTGATCTTCTATATCAGTTCAAGGAAGAACGTTCGTTTTAGAGGTGGATATTGTGATGACCCAAGGGGTCATTTTATAAATTTAGACTACGTTCTAGGCTTATTATCCATAAAAATATTAGTTTTAACTACCTCGATTTGCATGCGCAGTCCGTGCGTGAAACCGGAAAGATTTTATGTTAAAATATAAGAATAATAATTTTTAGAATTAAAAATTTAGTTTTAATTGACTTGAGTCAATATTTTGAGTAAATAGACTCGGATCTGTGTTTTGACAATCCCGGGAGGTCCGCAGTAAAATATGGAACTTGGGCATGTGCCCGGAATTGAATTCCGAGGTCCCAAGCCTTAGAAATAATTTTTGAAAGAATTTTTTTGCCGAAATATTAATGAAATAAAGAAAATAACTAATGTTTGAAACCACTGGTATCGGGCCCGTATTTTAGTTTCGGAATCCGGTACAGTTTTGTTATAGTATTTGCATACTATCTGTGAATTTCGATGAGAATCAGAGATTATTTGACGTGATTCGGACGTCCGGTTTAGAAATAGTGAAAGTTAAGTGTTCTTGAGAAAAATGATGAGTTTTGAGGTTAAATTCATATCTTTACATGTTAGTTCATGATTTGATCGCACGAGCAAGTCCGTATAATGCTTTTAGACTTGCGTGCATGTTGGGTTTACAACTCCGAGGGCTCGGGTGAGTTTCAAATAGGTTTGGGTTGTGTTGCGCTTGTTCTTTCTTATGTTTCGACGTCGTTTATTCAAGCATAAATGATATCATATTGAACATATCACGACCCAAAATTTATTAAGGTCGTGATGGCGTCGGACACCATCGTCAGGCAAGCCTATCATTAATTAGTTGAAATAATTCATGTTTTAACATTTTTGAAATCATTACCTTTAACATATTACGTAATAACTAAACAAAAATCCAATAAGTAAATACGACAGTCTAATATTCCATTTTTATAAAATACATCCCATACACATCCCCCAGAACCCGGTATCACAAGTGCATGAGCAATTTCTAAGAATTTATACAATCATTAAAAAGCTTGTCCGAGATACAAATTGGACAATGGAATTTAAAACAAAATGAATACAATACGAGGGATACTTTGTCAGCTGCGGATCGCCTCCGGAAGATACAACTCGCCTAAGTATCCAAACCAGCCACATCACTGTGAAAGTACATGTGTAATAAAAATGCACGGAAAGTGTGGCATGAGTGCGAAAACAACGTGTACTCAGTAAGTCGCCTGCCTAACCTCAAAGAGGTAGTGACGAGAGGTCGAATTAAACACTTTCGAGAGGTCAATCTAGTATATTCAAGTGAGACAGTAAGCATGAATGTCATAGACAATTTATTAAAAAATAGGAATAAATAATATCAACTCCTTCCACATTTAACACTTTAAATCTTCGTCATTTCAGTTTACAATTTAAATCATAATCAGGGATAAGAAACATCAGTCTTATTTCACATTTTACACATCAATTCTCCTTCCTCATAACTGGCCATTAAAACTCCCTTAGGCTGATAAACATGTATAAATTACAGCAAATACGCAGTAAATATCATGCGCAAGCAATGCCGAGGGTCGACGGCCCGAACCAACATAAACATAAATTGTGCACTGTTGAGGGTCGAACGGCTCGAACCATAGATGCATCTATTTTTCCCCGCTCGCGAATCATACCTGCGACTCAGGTGCTCATATGTATATGTATTCACATAATAAATCTGCACTTTTATTAAGAAAACAGTTTCTCAGGAAATGATAAAATCCTCTTAAAGGAACACGAAAAAAAATAGCATTTAAATCTTTGTTTTGAAACTCATTTGTCAAGTTTAATAATATTCAATAATATAACCTTATCAGGTATACAATTATCCACGGATGAAATCAATTCTCCTTCTAGATGATTAAGAAAATGAACTCTAGTCTTCTTAGATATTCAATTAATATTTCAATTATATTAGCGGTCTAGTATTACTGGCAAGATCACAGGTACAACAGGTAAAGCATGCTAGTGGGTCCTAGACTACCCGGACATGGCATAATAGTAGCTACGCACAGACTCCCGTCACCTCGTGCTTACGTATCCCCCACAAATAGTAGCACTTATTCAGTTAGTTCACCTATGGGACAATTCTCCTTCACAAAGTTAGAAAGGATACTTACCTCGCTCCGAAAATCCATACCGGCTTCCAAGCCCTTCCGACGACTCCAATGGATGCACAACGCCCCAAAACTATCCAAATAACGACAAACCAATGAAATTATACTCTAATATTTGTTAACAATTCGAATTATATAAATTCCAATCTCCGCTCAAAGAATTGACCAAAATGCCCTCGGGCCTATGTACCCGGATTCTGAAATTTCTCGAAGATAAATTCTACCCATAGCTTTACTAACTTAAGTATACAATTTACTCTAATTTTCATGCTCAAATTCATGGTAAAAGTCTAAAATTCCAAATTCTAGGTCTTCCCCAAAAATCCCAAATTTATACTAATTTTCCATGTCTAAATCCATGTAAGATCACATATTTAACTCAAAAGTAGGAAAAAATCACTTACCTAGTGTTGCTTGGTGAAACTCCCTCCTTGAGCTCTCCAAAATTGTCCTAACCAAATGAAAGAAATGGGCCAAAACTCGTGTTCAGGTTGTACATCCTATTACCATTTTCCCTTGTTGTACACCTTCTGTTAAAATGCCCATATGTCCTTGTAGAAATAGCTAAATGACAAACGGTTTGAAGATTTAGAAACTAGACTCGAAGATATTTAATTTAATAGGTTGTACACCATATAAATATTTATATATTCCGAGATATGAGCTTCTAAATTCGACTTCATGCATCAGCAAATTCTGTCGAAACTGCTCTACAAGCCATCTTCAATCGATCATAACTTTCTGATAAAATGTCCAAATCATAAATAGTTCTTTGATGCATCAATTGCTGTCCAGAACAGATTTGCAGCAGAAATTTCAGCAGCTATTTTGGCCCGAAATCCATTTCGTTAACCTTACGAAATCCACCCGAGGCCCTAGGGACCCTAACCAATTATACCAACATGTCCCGAAACATGATACGAACTCGCTCGAGGGCTCAAATCACATCAAAAAAATGTCGAAATCATGAATCGCACTCCAATTCAAGCTTTATGAACTTTGAAATTGCAAACTTCTACATCCGATGTCGAAACCTATCAAATCATGTCCGATTAACCCCAATTTTGCACACAAGTCATATTCGACCTTACGGACCTGCTCCAACTTTCGGAATTGGAATCCGACCCCGATATCAAAAATTCAAACTCTCGGTCAAACTTCTCAAAAACCTTCAAATTTCTATCTTTCGCCAAATGACTTCAAAATGATCTACGGACATCTGAATTCACTTCCGATCGCGCTCCCAACTCCAGAATCACCATACGAAGCTATTCCTAGACTCAGAATCCCAAACAGACATCTATAACACAGAAATACCTTACAACCCAAATTTATGAAATTCTTCTAAAATGTTATCTTCCATAATATGCACCGAAACTCTCCCGGGTTATCCAAAGACCGATCCGGACATACGCCCAAGTCCGAAATCATCATACGAACCTGCTGGAACCTTCAAATCCTGATTCAGAGGTCGTTTACTCAAAAATCTAATCTTAGTTGATTCTTCTGACTTAAGGCTTCCGAATTGATAATTTCTTCCTAAATTGACTCCAAACTTCCTGAAATTCAGTTCCGACCACACCTACAAGTCATAATACTTGAAATAAAGATGTTCATGTCCTCAACCTGCTGAACGACGCACTAGAGCTCAAAACTACCGATCGGGTCATTACATTCTCTCCCACTTAAACATACGTTTGTCCTTGAACATGCCAAGAACTGCTCTGGAGTTATCTGAAATCACTGTTTAACACCTCATGAACCTGCCCGTGCTACCACAACCCAGTTGAGCAAATTCGCTTGATCAAATCTGAAGATATCCTCTTTTATCCATACAATAAGCTCAGAACCCAGTTCCAACACTTTAATTTCTCTGCCAGGCCTGTTTCTAATATATGAACACCGTACCAACTACCACATTAGGTACCAGAACACGACTACGTACCTTTGCTGAATAAGCACCATGCACCGCATAATTCATCATCTAGCCACCATGACATTTCTTGAACCTTAACATCCGAAATTCTACGAATCTGATGCTCCCAATGCACCTTATAATATACATACATACATCCTGCTATAATGCAGATGATACCACCACAACGGAGGAGATGTGTAGAAATTCCTAACCAGTTGCAGAGTTAACCAAACATTTAATCTCTCCTCTTGACTTAGATCCTTATCTCATTACGAACCAAATAAGGGTAATTGTCCTTTAATATATTCCGCATAACCTTATCGCACTGATCCCTGGTTCAATAATCTCGTCTCACCCGGTATGAACTGCTCAGACACTAATCATTCCAGACATGACCAACAGTCTCACACGATGCCACAATGTTCCAATAGGCCACAACTCGAACATGATACATAAAGAAATGACTTAGGAAGGGACTACTCAACTCACACAACTAATATGAACATTCCTCAGAATACATGGAGTAAAACACAGGAAAACAGATATAAGGAACCATACAACATATTACTTTTGCGGCGTGCAACCTGATCCAAATAATATACCCGTGGCGGCGTGCCACCCGATCCCATCATAAAATTCACACAAGGAGATATACACGGAGATGAATTTCTCCCCATTACAAATTACCGAATATCGGTCATAAGCACGCTAAGTACATAATAACATCCTGGGGAGACCGATAGAGCCATACGCTACAAAACTTGAGCACAACCGAGGTGCGATATATATACTCTGGATCTCAAGAGCTCTCCTGCTCACATAACATCATCACTACACGGAGACTCAACACGTAGGGATCTATCAAGCCGTTTCACATCTCACACGGCACAGTCATAATATACATGAATTTGATGAAGACAGAATGACATCCGATATTCCAACACCCCTCCTTGAGGAGCGCTATACTGAAATGAACACACCTGATTCACATGGAGTCCACAACCACATTGAATCCATTTACAACCCTCAAGCCGATTTCGCTCACACTGCACTAGGTTAATAGCTTTAACTTGGTCCATAATAACCCATTTCCTCTCATAACGCGCAAGAACAACCATAATAGCCGGGACAAATACCCCAAAATCCACAACCAACTGAATCGAACGCCTTCCAAGCATAAATTCTCAAATAAGCAATATTGCACTTCCTTATACTTGGTCTAAATATTTAATCAATTAGGTGAATACATGTCACACTTATACAATCTTCCTGTGGTCACGCTCCCACGACCTTCCACACAAGGTAACATGTCTGCACATCCATACTACCGACCATGCTAACGATGTAAAACAAATCAAGAACCCATAACTAGGATACAAATCCTATTTCACCAAGCACTGATCTCAGATGACGCTGAAGTCATCACCAACTTACCTTAAACATTCATATCCCTTTTTCCCCTAGCTCACCCGAGCTCATGACATCCTTGTCAACATCGAACCGGAACCCTGATCCTTCCAGCCCCACACTGACTACTGCACCTAACATGCCAATATGGAATGGCATAGGATTTCCATCTTAACTCCTGAACCGCTAATAGGGGAAACACTTCATCACATAGAAACCTTTTACTTACCTCAATTCAAGGGAACCATAACAACACACGTGTAAATTCTCAAAATCAAAAAATAGGAAAATCCTCAAGGAGTAGTCTATACCACCATAATCCTTCCGGGATCCGCCTACACCTGACAGGCCATAATACTTGAATGATTTCAAATAAAATCCATTACAGCAGCCAACAAGCCTCGCACGTACTGGCACAAACTACACGCATAACTTAATCACACTGAAGGAACTGATCACTGCCGTAAGTGCGCTATTTCAACCATGACTAACCACTCTATCTTCTTTTAATCACCTTCAATTGCCTCAGGAATAATAGTAAGTTCCTTCAACTCATAGCAACTCAACCCTCACTCATCCCGAGTGACCTTGATTCACGAGATCATGCTGCCTAAATCCCGCAACCCGTCTCATATCCTCCTGATAATCTTTCTACAACCTGGAGTTTATTTCTCTCACTCCTCCAATACTATCCTGCATGCTGAAAATAACATAGAACACTCCCAAAACCTAACCCTTGTCCAATAGGGCCAACTTTTGCAAATATTAATCAAATCCCATGCACAATTACCATTTTTACCCCTTTCCCCTTAGCTGAAATAACTCAATATGCCGATAATCCGCAACCCCATGAGATGATATTCCTGCAACCCCATCATATGTGGTGGGACTCTCCCACTTAGCCTAAAGCTACTCCTTGCATCATTCCGGACCCCACCGAATTCCTCTCTCCTTTGCTGACATGATCTTTCTCAACCAATCTGTCAATTTCTTCTAAGTCCTCCTATTAGTATCCCGTGAATACTTAAATTCTTTAGCATCATTCACATATTCGTCCTCCTACCGGATAGCCACTAGAATCCCTCGCAGACACTTCCCAACCACACAACCACTAATCTACTCACAGGAGATAACCCACATGTGGAACGACGTTGTACTGCACACTTTATACAACATCAATACCCCATCCTAAGCCCGTTCTCATTCACCGCCTCTACCAGTCCGTCCACTCCTCATGGACATCTACTAAATGCGCTACAATATCTTTAGATTCACCGCTATATTTCATCCTTCTTCATCCCTAGCGACTTCTCTCTATTATATCCGACTTCGCCGAAATAACCACATTTCAATTTAAGCTCGCGGACCCAATCACCGTCCACAAAAATCCTCAAACCACTCCAAACTTCTCCTCAAGATAGGCAGCTATCTTACCACTGAACTGATATGCTACACTGTCACTCTCCGACTTTAGTTAAACTCATTACTTTAAGAAACTACCCAACTTCCGTCTCTCATGCCTGGAATTTTAGAGATTTAGCCGCCCCCTGACACTTTTCACATGTCTTCCTTCATCGCATGCTTCTCAATTGCAGCCTCAATTCAATATCATTCTTTGCAACACCTAAACCAGCAGATCACCATAACTTCGACTCCCCGAAGATCATCTTTCTCGAGTTGCCTTCATTAGAAATACTCATTCAACACTTGAACCACCATACACCATGGTCTATGACAGCGCTTCTTCAATACCACTTCACAACACAGATGAATACTCCACCTCGCTTGATAACACCAAGTCTTATCACTTTATCCCTCAGACTTGAACATTCATAGTGCAATTTCCCTTCCTCCGCCGGAACTAAAATACTGAAATCTCGAAATTACGCTCTGAGAAGACCTCCCTTCAAGTCATTCATTACCCCAACATATGGGCAAGTATTCTACCACCATATCAACATCGCGCAATAACCAATCGAAAACATCATCACTACCTGAGCATAGCCTCAAGGCTCTCAGAAACACAGCTACTAAGCTGAAACAACATATTATCTTTCTGCAGGGCAACAACAATAGCCCCCCAACCAATTACGCATGGAAAATGTCTCGCACCACATCCGTAGCACCATTTCAATTCCTCAAATTCCTGATTCATAGAAAGTGCTTCACGACGCATAAGATTGAGTAGGAAGAAACATAAGCATAAGCCTCGGAGGAATCAAATCGCACGATGAGGAATCAAGAAGGGAAGTACTCCCAATATCCATGTAGCCTCTCGAAGATAAGTACAGACGTCTCCGTACCGATCCGCAAGACTCTACTAGACTTCCTCGTGACTCGTGAAACCTAAGGGAACCTAGTGCTCTGATACCAATTGTCACGACCCAAAATCTATTAAGGTCGTGATGGCGCCGGACACCATCGTCAGGCAAGCCAATCATTAATTAGTTGAAATAAATTCCTGTTTTAACATTTTTGAAATCATTACCTTTAACTTATTACGTAATAACTAAACAAAAATCTGTTAGGTAAATACGATAGTCTAATATTCCATTTTTGTAAAATACATCCCATACACATCCCCCAGAACCCGGTGTCACAAGTGCATGATCAATTTCTAAGAATTTATACAATCATTACAAAGCTTGTCAGAGATACAAATCGGACAATGGAATTTAAAACAAAATGAATACAATAAGAGGGAGACTCTGTCAGCTGCGGATCGCATACGGATGATACAGCTCGCCTAAGTCTCCAAACCATCCACATCATTGTGAAAGTACCTGTGCAACAAAAATGCACAGCAATTGTAGCATGAGTACGAAAACAACGTGTACTCAATAAGTCACCCGCCTAACCTCAGAGAGGTAGTGACGAGAGGTCGAATTAGACACTTACTAGAGGTCAATTTAGTATATTCAAGTGAGACACTAAGCATGAATGTCATAGACAATTTGTTAAAATCATGAATAAATAATATCAACTCCTTCCACATTTAACACTTTAAATCTTCGTCATTTCAGTTGACAGTTTAAATTATAATCAGGGATAAGAAACATCAGTCTTATTTCACATTTAAACATCAATTCTCCTTCCTCATAATTGGCCATTAAAACTTCCTTAGGCCGATAAACATGTATAAATCACAGCAAATACGCAGTAAATATCATGCGCAAGCAATGCCAAGGGTCGACGGCCCGAACCAACATAAACATAAACTGTGCAATGCCGAGGTTCGAACGACTCGAACCATAGATGCATCTATTTTCTCCGCTCGCGAATCAATCATGCGACGTGGTCAACATAATAATAATGAAGCTAACCTGCTCGCGAATCATACCTGCGCCTCAGGTGCTCAGATGTACATATATTCACATAATAAATCCGCATTTTAATCAAGAAAACAGCTTCTCAGGAAATGATAAAATCCTCTTAAAGGAACACGAAAAAAAATAGCATTTAAATCTTTGTTTTGAAACTCATTTCCCAAGTTAAATACTATTCAATAATATAACCTTATCAGGTATACAATTATCCACGGAGGAAATCAATTCTCCTTCTAGATGATTAATAAAATGAACTCTAGTCTTCTTAGATATTCAATTACTATTTCGATTATATTAGCGGTCTAGTATTACTGGCAAGATCACAGGTACAACATGTAAGGCATGCTAGTGGGTCCTAGACTACTCGGACATGGCATTATAGTAGCTACGAACGGACTCCCGTCACCTCGTACATACATAGCCCCCAAAAATAGTAGCACTTATTGAATTAGTTCACCTATAGGACAATTCCCTCGCACAAAGTTAGAAAGGGGACTTACCTCGCTTCGAAATTCCATAACATGCTTCCAAGCCCTTCCGACGACTCCAATGGATGCACTACGCCCCAAAACTATCCAAATAACGAGAAACCAATGAAATTATACTATAATATTTGTTAACAATTCAAATCATATAAATTCCCATCTCCGCTCAAGGAATTGACCAAAATGCCCTCGGGCCCACGTGCCCGGATTCCGCAATTTCTCGAAGATAAATTCTACCCATAGTTTTACTAACTCAATTATACAATTTACTCTAATTTTCATGCTCAAGTTCATGGTAAAAGTTAAAAATTCCAAATTCTAGGTCTTCCCCAAAAATCTCAAATGTATACTAATTTTCCATGTCTAAATCCATGTAAGATCACATATTTAACTCAAAAATAGGAAGAAATCACTTACCTAGTGTTGCTTGGTGAAAATCCCTCCTTGATCTCTCCAAAATCGTCCAAACCAAATGAAAGAAATGAAAAAAATGGGCCAAAACTCGTGTTTAAAAGAATCTGCCCAGCCTTCATCTAGTTGTACCTTGCACTGTGCAGGTTGTACATCCTATTACAAATTTTCCTTGTTGTACACCTTCCGTTAAAATGCCCATAACTCCTTGTAGATATATCCAAATTACAAACGGTTTGAAGATTTAGAAACTAGACTCGAATATATTTAATTTGATATGTTGTACACCATATAACTCTTTATATATGCCGAGATATAAACTTCTAAAGTCGGCTCCATGCATCAGAAAATTCTGTCGAAATTGGTCCACCAGCCATCTTCAATCGATCATAACTTTCTGATAAAATGTCCAAATCATAAATGGTTTAACTTTCTAGAAACTAGAATGCAAGGGATAAACTCTTACATTTTGTAAATTTTCAGATTCCTTATAGATCTTTATATATATGCCTCCAAAGTTAGCTCTTTGATGCATCAAGTGCTGTCCAAAACAGATTTGCAGCAGAAATTTTAGCAGCTATTTTGGCCCGAAATCCATTCCGTTAACCTTCCGAAATCCACCCGAGGCCCTCGGGACCTTAACCAATTATACCAACATGTCCTAAAACATGATACAAACTCGCTCGATGCCTCAAATCACATCAAATAACGTCGAAATCATGAATCGCACTCCAATTCAAGCTTTATGAACTTTGAAATTTCAAACTTCTACATCCGATGCCGAAACCTATCAAATCACGTCCGATTGACCCCAAATTTTGCACACAAGTCATATTCGACCTTACGGACTTGATCCAACTTTTGGAATTCGAATCCGACCCCGATAACAAAAAGTTAAAGTCTCGGTCAAACTTCTCAAAAACCTTCAAATTTCTATCTTTAGCCAAATGACTTCAAAAGGACCTACGGACATCCGAATTCACTTCTGATCGCGCTCCTAACTCCAGAATCACCATACGAAGCTATTCCCAGACTCGGAATCCAAAACGCACATCTATAACACTGAAATGCCGTACAACCTAAATTTATAAAATTCTTCTAAAATGTTATTTTCCATAATATGCGCCGAAAGGATCCCGGGTTATCCGAAGCCCGATCCGGACATACGAACCTGCTGAAACCTTGAAATCCTGATTCGGAGGTCGTTTACTCAAAAATCCAATCTTAGTTGATTCTTCCGACTTAAGGCTTCCGCATTGAGAATTTTCTTCCTAAATTGACTCCAAACTTCCTGAAATTTAGTTCTGACCACACCTACAACTCATAATACTTGAAATAAAGTTGTTCATGACCTCAAACTGCTGAACGACGTGCTAGAGCTCAAAACAACTGGTCGGGTCGTTACATTCTCTCCCACTTAAACATACGTTCGTCCTCGAACGTACCAATTATACCAACATGTCCCAAAACATGATACGAACTCGCTCAAGGCCTCAAATCACATTAAACAACGTCGAAATCGTGAATCGCACTCCAATTCAAGCTTTATGAACTTTGAAATTTCTAACTTCTAAATCCGATTTCAAAACCTATCAAATCACGTCTGATTGACCCCAAATTTTGCACACAAGTCATATTCGACCTATGGACCTGCTCTAACTTTCGGAATTGGAATCCGACCCCGATATTAAAAAGTCAAACTCTCGGTCAAACTTTTCAAAAATCTTCAAATTTCTATCTTTAGCTAAATGTCTTCAAAATGACCTACGGACATCCGAATTCACTTCCGATCGCGCTCCCAACTCCAGAGTCACCATACGAAGCTATTCCCAGACTCGGAATCCCAAACGGAAACTATAACAATGAAATGCCTTATAACCCAAATTTATGAAATTCTTCTAAAATGTTATCTTCCATAGTATGCGCTGAAATGCTCCCGGGTTATCCAAACCACAATCCGGACATACGCCCAAGTGCGAAATCATCATACGAACCTGCTGGAACCTTCAAATCCTTATTCAGAGGTCGTTTACTCAAAAATCATCTTAGTTGATTCTTCCGACTTCAGGCTTCCAAATTGAGAATTTTCTTCCTAAATTGACTCTAAACTTCCTGAAATTCAGTTCCGACCACACCTACAAGTCATAATACTTGAAATAAAGATGTTAATGACCTCAAACTGTTGAACGATACGCTAGAGCTCAAAATGACCGGTCGGGTCGTTACAGAACAAATGAGCTCTAATTTCTATTTTGAATTAATTATTAGCTCCGTATCGTAATTACGGACCCGTAGTAAAAAGAATCATCGAATTTGGACATTGTATGAGGATTTTATGGTTATTTTACTAAGGTTGCCAGATTTTTCAGATTAATTACGAAATTGCCCCTGATGGCGTATTAAAAATCTGCACTATTTGCAAATATTAAAACCTACATATCTCTTTCATTATAAGGTCAGATTGAATGATTCAAAAGCCTAACTTGAATAGAATTTCACAAGGAATCCATTGGATACATAAAAATCGAGTTTCAGGATCATTTGACATGAGAAACGAGGCAGAATAGCTGGCAGAAAATATATTAAAAACGAGCAGACCTTCTTCTTCACTTTATTTTCAAAGTTTACAGCCCTAAGAACAATTTTCTTCAACAATTATCATCCTCAAGTCATGGGTAATAAATTCTAAACTTTTTTCTTCAATTACTCATTATTTTTCATCACTTTTAAATCAAAAATTAAGAATTTTCATGGTAAAACTTGAGGGTTTGGGTAGAATTAGGGAATCTTGTAAAAATCGAATCTTTACCTCGAATTGAGGTCGGATTTCGAAACTAATTGTATATTTGGATTCTTGGGTGAATGGGTAAACGTAATTTGGTCCGAACCCCGAGTTTAGACCAAGCGGGCCCGGGGTCGGGTTTTCACTTTTTTTTGAGAAAACTTAGGAAAAATTGTAATTTTTAATAAAGTTAGTTCCTTTAGCCTTAATTAATGATATTGAGTTAATTATGATTAGATTCGAGCAAGTTAGAGTAAGATTCTAAAGGAAAAGCCATAATTGAGCAGTGAGTGGCCTGCGAAATTGAGGTAAGTGTTTGGTCTAACTTTGACTTGAGGGAATAGGAATCCCCACTTGTTTGCTATGTGAAATGCATGGGTGAGGTGTATAGGTGAGGTGACGAGTATCTATGTACCACCCAATTTGCATGATAAATATGATCTCTTTCTCGTTCCCAACTTAATCGATGCTTGTCTTAATTGTTCTATGTTCATTATTGTTTCTATGACTAGTTGGCCTTGTTATTTTTTTGTTGTTAAATATTACTGTGATTATTTTGGAAAGAGTATTGGTTGTTTATTTGGTTCCCTTGTGGTAAAAAACGGNGGTTCCATTTTTTGATAATATTGAGGAAGTTATGAGAATTGCAGTTTAATTGTTTTATGATTGTTGAGGTTTACGTGGCTATTTGATTTCAATCGATTATTGTCAATGGTTGTTGCAAGTGTGTTAAAAGTGTTGGTTGTTTCTCTTGATTCTATCATAGTACATAAAGATTGAGCTGGGTTGGTAGCGTTATGGTGTTTTACATATATTCTGGTTGGTTTTGTTGTGAACTGATATTGGTTGAAGCTTACGAGCTATATTGTTTTCTATTTGAAATTTGTTGAAACAAAATTTGGTGTGATAAGGGTGGATAATTGATTGTGATATTGTGAATAGGTGGGCGAGTTGCACGCCGCAACAAGACAATGATAAGTGAGAATATGCATGTTTTACTGTTTATAAAATAAAGGTTGGAACACTCATTGTTTTATTGTCATTATTTCATACTCTGCTTTTACTATTATTTTAAAGTGAAATTTGTTCTGTTTAAAATTTAGTCGAGACATAAATATTGTGAAAGGCTTTGACTTGAAAGGCGATGATAAGGGGGATGTGATAAGAGTGGATAATTGATTGTGATACGGGTGAATAAATTAATTGTGATATGGGTGAATAAATTGATATGATATGTCTGGTGGAATCGGGTTGCACGCCAACAAGGAGCAATAAAGGAGGACAATTATATTTTACTGATTTTCAAAGAAAGACAAAGATTTGAAAACTACTATTTATATTACTATTTTTTTATATTTTGGCACTACTTTTATTTAAAGTTAAAGTTTGAAAACTTGGAAATTATTTGAGAGTTTGTTATAGCTGAGGCCTGGAAAAGGCGGCTAAGTTATTTCATTGTTGTTGCAGTACTTAATTATTTGTTTAGATTTCCTTCTTGCTTTATATTTATTTTCTCCGTTATCATCGCCTNTATTTATTTTCTCCGTTATATTTTTCTTGTTCGTGTAGAATTGTTTTATTGCATTATTGTATATATTATTGCCACAAGTTATATGTTGTTAATGCCCCGCCATAGCCTCGTCACTACTTCGTCGAGGTTAGGATCGACACTTACTCAGTACGTGGGGTTCGTTGTACTGATACTACACTCTGCACTCTTTTGAGCAGATCCAGGTATCGACCAGCAATAGAGATATTTAGAACGACTATTCACTTATTCGGAGACACGAGGTATATTTGCCGACGTTCGTAGATCCCGAGAGTCTTCTCCTATTTTTATAAAACTGTTTTATTATATTCAGAACAGTTACACTATTTCTTTCAGCCCATTATTCGTAGTATTCTTTAGTAGTTCGTGAATTGCGATACCAGACCCTGGGTAGTCTTAGAGTTATTTATATACTTAGTTCGTGGTTCGTTTTATTTAATTGCTTCTTCTTTTATATTTGGAGTATCTCATTAGAATCATTTAAATTAAGTTTACTTTTAATTTATTTATTTATGCTTAAGTAAATAATCAAAGGAAATTAGTTAATCGAATTCTAACATTGGCTTGCCTGCCAAGTGTGGTGTTAGGCGCCATCACGATCCCTAAGGTTGGGAATTTGGTTCGTGACAGTTAAATTTCATTGATACTATATCAATTTATAACCTCATATTTGAACATATCAAAGGAAAAGATAATAACTTAGCAGATCAGTTAAGTAGGTTAAAAATTACGGTCAACTAATGAATATGTTATACCTTTACAGCATGAGACCAACAACTCTCAAGAATGAAGATAAGGGAAAGGCCGTTCAGGCCTCACCCTCAAACAGATATTTTCAGACAATGTTGGGTAATCTTCAATTTAAGCCACAATCTCTAGTAGAACAGAATAGTACGGAAAGAATAAATTTCGGAAAATATAACTTAATATTTTTTTCCTCCATCGAACTTGTCATTTAGAATTTTACCAGGATGCGTCATAAATAGACCACAGAGGTGTTTGATCGATAATTTATGGATATCATATAATAAAAAAAGACATTGAATATTTTATAGCAGCCATAAATGCTTTATGCAAATATTTTTTACAGACGAAAATCAAGAAAAAAGATTTAAGTATTATGTAGTTATACATGGAAAGACAAATGGTATTTTTTTCAGACATGGTTAGAGGTACTAGATTCTATTAAAGATTTGGAAAAATCCCTTTTCAAAGGCTTTAATGATTTTACTGAAGCATTAGACTATGCATGAAGTGTATTAGAAACAAATTATTATATTTTCCCAGCACTCAGAAAAAATCCCACAATATAATATCCAAAAAGACACAGATAAAATAATTTTCTGTGATTACTGCTCTTCAATGACTGAAGCCTTCAAGAGACTGAACTAGAAGAGTGAAATCTTGACACAAGAAAAAGCAAGACTAATGGAGCAAGTGATGACATTAGAACATAATATACAAGCGGTAAAATTCAAATTGCTACAATCTCAGACACAGGTCATTCCACAATAGGACCATGAAATGAGTTCTCCATCTCAAGAAAAAATGAATAAGAAGGATGTACATTCCCCAATGAATGTAACAAGATCTACTGTATCAGATAGAGATACAGCTAGTCCGGTTCAAACGGTTGCTGGTAAAGACTTATCAAATCCGTTTATGGTTGTCACTTTGCCAAAAAGTGAAGATGAAGGATCTTCAAGCTCATTAAGACGAAGACTACCCAGGACATTGATACAAGGAGAAGCATTAAAAAAGAAAGGCATGAGTTCAAAAAAGAAAAAAATATGAGAAAATTGAAGAAATAATTAAACAGACGCTAGAAAAATTCTTCCAAGAAAAAGAAAAGCAGGATAAATATATGGTTTAAAATCCTAGTCCAGAAAAATCAGAAGACGAAGACAATTACGAAGATGAAAACTTAAACTGTCAAGATGCTCAAGAGCCAGATGATGATTCGGGAATGAGTTTTGACTCAATAGCGCTACACAATCTAGATACGTAGAAAAAGAATTCTTGATACGTATAAGTAAACAGGAGAATTAATCCGAATACTGAGAATCAAATAGTAGTCAAAAATACTGGGAAGAACAAGACAAAAGAGGAAAAAGAAAAAAGTAGCAATAATGCAGGACGAGGGTGTCCCAGAGCTGTTCCGGTTCCACCACCAGAGGACCCTATCATTGAGGAGCAGGACGAGGTGCTTCCAGCAGATCCTGCTCCCATAGACTTCATGACGGCGCCAAGCTTCCAAGCGGTCATGGGCCGTATGATGAGATTTATGGACACTATGTCCCAGGCTGGTTTAATTCCAACAGATCCTGCCACTTCTCAGATAGGAGGGGGAGTCCAGACCCCTACTGCCCAGGCTGCAGGCCAGGTGGCAGCATTACATCATACCCTGGGTACACTGCCCATGGGTGGGGTCCATCTTGTTGCAGCTACACCTGAACCCAGACCAACTGCGGACGACGATCCGCGGAAGTTATTGGATAGATGGACTCGATTGCATCCTCCGGTCTTTTGGGGTGAGCGAGGTGAGGATGCCCAGGATTTTGTGGATAGGTCCAGGGATAGACTGCACAACATGAGGATACTAGAGTCCCATGGACTGGATTTCACTACCTTCCAGTTGGAGGGCAGAGCTCGTAGGTGGTGGCAGTCCTATATTCTCAGCAGGCCAGCAGATTCTCCTCCTGTCATTTGGGAGCAATTCACGCTGATGTTTCTAGATAGATATATCCCACCCTCTGAGAGGGAAGAGCTGTGATATCAGTTTGAGTGGCTAGAGCAGGGACAGATGTCAGTGACAGATTATGAGGTCAGATTTTTAGAGTTGTCTCACCATGCACTCATGATACTACCTACTGATGCAGATAGGGTGCAGAGATTTGTGGTTGGGTTGCATCCAAGTATTAGGGCCACCATGGCCCGAGAGGTGGAGATGGGTACTCCTTATCAGCTTGTAGTAGAGATTGCTTGCATAATCGAGGGGTATCGGTCGAGGAGCAGGAAGCAGGGGCAGCTGGACAAGAGGGCTAGATTCTCCGGAGATTTCAGAGGTGCCCCAGCTAGGGGCAGAGGTCAGTTTAGCAGTGGTCAGCCCAGCAGGACTTTATATTCAGCACCTCCACCACCTCCCCGAGGTGTTCCAGTGAGGCCTCATTTTAGCGCCATGCCAGAGTGTTCCTACCATCCTCCAGCCATTCAGAGTTCACCCAGTGGTTATCCCAGTCATCCGAGATCCTCCGACCCCAACTTCAGTGCTATGCCAGAGGGCTCACATCGCCTTCCGGCCATTCAAGGTTCTTCTTCGGGGCAGCAGGCTACAGTACCTGGGGGTTGTTACGAGTGTGGGGAGCCAGGTCATATGAGGAGGTAGTGTCCCAGGTTTTGGGGCAAGGCCGTACAACAGGGTTATCAGCCGATGGGTCCAGCACCAGCATCCCGGCTGCCTAGAGGTGGAGGACAAGTCGGCAGGGGTCGTCCTAGAGGTGGAGGCCAATCAGGGGGAGGTCAGGCAGCTCCTGTTCACTCTGGTGGAGCCCAGTATTCCGGTACTCTAGTTAGATTCTATGCCATTCCGGCCAGATCAGATGTAGCGGCCTCAGACACCGTGATCACAGGTATTATCTCAATATGTGGTAGAGAGGCTTCAGTATTATTTGATCCAGGATCCACCTATTCATATGTTTCATCATTATTTTCTCATTTTCTGGATGCTCCTCATGAGTCCTTTGGTTTTCCTATATATGTGTCCACTCCTGTGGGCAATTCTATGGTGGTAGACCGGATCTATCGGTCTTGTGTGATCACCTTTTGTGGGTCCGAGACCAGAGTGAACCTTTTATTGCTCGACATGGTTGATTTTGAGGTTATTCTAGGCATGGATTGGCTATCTCCTTATCATGTCGTGCTAGATTGCCATTCCAAGACAGTTACTTTAGCCATGCCCGAGTCGCCTAGGCTGGAGTGGAGAGGTTCCTCAGTTAGTGCATCCAGCCGGATTATTTCATTCATGAAGGCTTGACATATGGTCGAGAAGGGTTGTCTGGACTATCTTGCTTATGTGCGGGACACCAACGCAGAGTCTCCGATGATTGATTCAATACCAGTTGTCCGAGAGTTTGCTGATGTACTTCCTTCAGATCTTACGGGCATGCCTTCGGATCATAATATTGATTTCTGCATTGATTTAGCTCCAGGCACCCAGCCTATATCTATTCCTCCGTACCGTATGGCTCCGAAAGAGTTGAAGGAGTTGAAGGAGCAGCTTGAGGAGCTGTTGGCTACGGGGTTCATTAGACCGAGTGTATCGCCGTGGGGTGATCCAGTTCTATTCGTGAAGAAAAAGGATGGGTCCATACGGATGTGTATTGATTACCGCCAGTTGAACAAGGTCGCCATAAAGAACAATGTCACGACCCCAAATCTAAATCAGTCGTGATGGCGCCTATCGTGGAACTAGGCCAGCCAAAAACTACACGCAAATCGCAATAAGCTTCCATTTACATCTTTACTAAATTGATAACCCGTAAAGGTTCCTTTTAAACATTTTTAAAACAGTTAAAGCTGTACCGAATATTAAATACAACCCCCGAGAATCGGAGTCACTGGTCATGAGCATCTACATAGAAATATAAAACTCAAAAGAAAATAAATTCTATAATAGTAAGCAGGAGAGAGAGCAGGACTGTAGACGCATGCAACTACCTCGCAAACCTCCGAGAAATCTCTAGAACAGATACGCAGATCACCCTGCCCTAACACCTGGATCTGCACACAAGGTACAGGGAGTAGTATGAGTACACCAACTCAGTAGTAATGAAAATAAATAAGGTCTAAGCAGTAAGAAAAACATAAAAATCAATTCATCAATTCACAATAAGCACAACCTTTCTTTCCAACAATGTATACGTTAAATCATCACGCTTTAAAGAAGATTTCAGTAAAAATTATTTGGAAATATACTTGCCAATAGTTTCAACATATCTTTCAAGAAGTTTAGTGTAAAAATGCTGAAAATCATAAAAAGGCCCCTCGGGCAAAACATATATCATAAGTTCAGAGTGAAAGTGGTAAAATCATAAGTAGCCCCTCGGGCAAAAACATGTATCATAATCAGCCCCTCGGGCATACCTCACAGTCACTCATGCCTCCCAATCACTCGTCACTCGGAACTCGCACTCAGTAGGTACATGCGCTCACTCGGGGTGTGTACATACTCCGGAGGGGCTCCTTCAGCCCAAGCGCTAATATCAAGTCACCTCGTGGCGTATCATATCCTTACAAATCAGGCCCTCGGCCTCACTCAGTCAGAACCTCTCAAAAGCCCCTCGGGTGTATCAGTAAAACGGGGTACTCGACCCAAAACATCATTTTTAAATCTCAAATTAGTGTAAATCAGGCTGAGTTTCAAAAACAGTAAGCACAATGTGACTGAGTATAAATCATCAATAAACAGTGAGGAAATAGCAATAAAAAGCCCCCAAGGGGTCTAAACAAGTCGGCACGAGGCCCCAAACATGGCCTATATTGAGTTGCGTATTTTACTCTAAACCATATGTTAAATTGCCACGGAGAGGACCGAGCCCAATCCAAAAATCAGTGCGCCCCACATACTCGTCATTCGACATGTGCGCCATTCTAAAAAAACAGTGAGAAATATGTAGTCCGGGGTTTCATACCCTCAGGACAGGACAAGATTTATAACCATTACTTACCTCCACCGGGCCACAACACTAATCCGTGATGCTCTTGCCCCTCAAATTGGCTCCCGATTGCTCCGAATCTAACCAAAACCAGTTTAACATCATCAATATATGCTAAAGGAACACAACCCAATCGAAAACTATCAATTTATACAAAAATCTCGAAATTCGGCCAAACTCGAGCCCCGGGCCCACGTCTCGAAATTCGATAAAATTTACATCACTAGAAACCTCTTCCTCCCACGATTCTACACATATCAAGAACACCACGATCGGACCACAATTGCCTACCCAAATTGCCAAAAGAATTTCTCAAACCTCCTCCCCTTTTTTCCAAACTTTTTCTATTTTAGTCCTTCAAATTACAAGCCTAATTCGAACAAAATAGCATAGAAACAACTTTTATATTCCGGGAACTTACCTCCACTGAAGAACCTCGAATTCTTTCTTCAATTTTCCCTCAAATAAGCTCCAACCGCATGCAACAATGGTAGAATAACCAAAATTTTGCGGAGGCACCCTTTTATACTGTTCTACCCAGTTAATCCGCATCTACGGACCCGCACCTGCGGTCCCAGGTGCGCACCTGCGAAATCCCACTAACACACCAAATTCTCGCACCTGCTATCTCTTCTCCGCACCTACGGCTTCGCAGGCGCGACCAACTCTTCGCACTTGCACACTCCTCCTGCCTAGCCTCCTTTCGCACCTGGGGATGGAACTTCGCACCTGCGGCTGCCCATCCGCAGGTGGCCTTACACCAGCAGCCTTTTGCTGCAAATTTCCCAAGTTCAAACCCCCTCCAACCATTCGAAATCAATCTCGAGCCCCTCGGGGCCCCAACCAAACATACCAAAACACCTCATAGCATCATTCAAACTTAGTCGAGCCTTAGAAACACCAAAAACAACACGAAAACACCAAAATTACATCAAATTCAAACCTATGAACTTTGAAACTTCTAAATCTTGCCAATGATGTCGAAACCAGCCAAAACACATCTGGTTGACCTGAAATTTTGCACACATATCCAAAATGACATTACGAGCCTATTCCAACTTCCGGAATTCCATTCTGACCCCGATAGCCTATTTTTCATTGCCGACTGGAAATCACCAAAAACTAACTTTCGTCAATTCTAGCCTAATTCTACTCCAGACATCAAAACTACATTCCGAACACACTCCTGAGTCCCAAATCACCTAACAAATCTATCCGAGCCATAAAATCTGCATTCCCAGGTCATTTACTAATAAGTCAACATTCGATTGACTTTTCCACTATTGAACCAGGTTAAGAGATTAAGTGTCTCATTTCCACCACGATCACTCTGAACTCGAACCAACCGACCCAACACACATAAATGAAGTTAAACCACATATAATGAAGCAGAAACGGGCTAAACTCTCGGAATGACCAGCCGGGTCATTACATCCTCCCCACTTAAACATACTTTCATCCTCGAACAGGCCAAGAGTTGTTCTCCAACACCATCAAACTGCTACATAGCTTACCATGCACATACCCGGGGGTGATCCCACGTCACCCTATCCCATATAGTTCCAATAGCACAACACCGTTGAAATTTCTAAATCCAATCCTGACCCATAAACCTTAGAACCAAATTCCCACTTCAGAAATAATATACAAGATCAAAATTCCATAACTATAAACTGAACAAGTCTGAACATGCTGAATCAAGCCATATACGCACCCCAGATGAAATCACATAATACACCGCATGACTCAAACACTCATAGTGATATCTCTTAACCACAATAACTGCTTAGAACAACCCAATACTGGTACATAACCTCTTATCAAGAAATGCCTCGCTCTAACACTTCCATATACTACCGATGATGAAAGAAACACATAGAAACTAACAACCATTGTCCGATCAATCAGACATGAAGCTCCCCCTTCCCAAACAGGAATTATAGCAGATTTCTAAGCCGACTCCCGATATATATCCTTCCAATTATGTTGTAGACAATTCTGAAAATATTCATTCTAGGTCCAATGACCTCTTCTCATTCATTACGACCACTCTGATGACATGACACATCGATACAATTCGAAGCCAGAACCTGTGCAACTCGTGCACTTCATAGCAATATCCCAATGTAATCAAATTATATAAAAGATCCACACGAGAGGACTATCCTGCCATTAAAAATTACCATCATCATATCATGCTAACAGCCCGGCACACACCGTAAAAATCAAAACACACAAATCAAATACCAAAGGTCATACCCCTACATAACTCTGCTACACTGCACGATCTCATCCAAACGCTGGTCCACTTGGAATATTTCAAGACACCTTGCCCAAAATCAATAACCATTCAAAATTCGACATCAAGTACTCAAAGTGCATTGCCATAACCACGGGGGAAATCGGACAATACCATGCCACCCGAATCAGAAGGTACATAACCAATGCGTCTCAACCTCGCAATACCCAATTACTTGCCTTACTCAAATCTAGCTATAAATCCCAATTAGAACCACACCATATGTGCATATAACCCAATAATCACCACTCCTCGCAACACCGAAGGGTAACTCATAGATAACTCCAGAACATGAATAAACTCAATCATAATCGAATGGTACATTTCTCTATAATAGAAATTCGTAGCCAATAATTCTGACCCCGTGCAGAACACACACCTATATTAGCCTACCAATAACCCTAATTTAACTCTGGCCACCCACTAACATACTAACATCCGACTAGCTCTGCTCGCATCTTCACAGTTCACTACCACAAAATAACTTGTTTATGAGAACTCTCAGTCTCGAAGTCCATGAAGCGCACAGATTACTATATATGATCCCAACTCCACCGCTCGAATACATGACACATCCCAAATACTCAATCATTCCACGAGGGATACCCCTATGATTCTTCCGTGTTACCAAACAACCTGGAATATCAACAGTCGATCCAACAAGAGAGCGCCGCAATACCAATGAAGTACCCTTATCTCCACACATAAACTTTCAAAAATGTATACCCTCATCAAGCCATCCCACAGTGATATCATCTACCAAGTCATCTGAAATTGTCCATGCGGCCTAAGAAATTTGTTTGACCTTCCTTCCAGAACTGAACCGCGACCTCACATATGTAAATCTCAACTCTACCCACATACTGCATACGCCATGCCATCCCAGAGAAATTACGGGAACTTCTTGATCCCTTCCGAGCCACCAGCAACTACATACCCAACTAGCCAAGAACTTCCATTTGATCCCATTTAGAAGCAAACACTACACGTCACCCGCACCTCATGCCAGAAGAAAATATGCACCCTTAACCATGGTAGAAACCATCAGGAACTATCCAAAATCCCATTTGCGCAACACCAAACCATCAGGACTGAATCTTTCTAACTTAACCAAGCTACGCAGGCCACCAAAAATCCAAGAGCATTGCTATGAAACACCCATAAAAACTCGTCACCTCATGAACACCCAAAGAACTAATCGTATCCCTTACCATGCTGATCCGAACTACTACCAAGTTGCCCTATTTACCCAAGTTTCTTCTGACTTATCTTCAAATTGATACTTCTCCATGTCGTAAAACCACAATTTTCAATCCAGACTCACTACACGCGACCCAAGCACAAAACCATACCGTCTGAGGCTCATAAGCCGCCGAATACACTCTCAAATATCACCAAAAGTACCACATTCAAAATACTTCCCCTGAAGAGACTTCCTGTGAATCTAAAGCCATTAACTCACCTTCCTGATACTGATATGTAGAATTCGTGATGATGTAGAAATATCACAAGTCTTGACACCCTCCAACGTAAATCTCAATCACACTAATCAATTAGACAGAATCGACCTGACCCGTTTGCACACTAACATACTAGGAAAGTAATCCACTCACTTAAAGCCACAAGCAAATTCATACACTGCACACACTACACCTTTTACAATTTCCACTAAATCATTCAATAGAACCCAATTACCCAATAGAGTACATTACGACCTATATCGAAAAAATTTCCATTACTCGTGTCATTCCCAGACCCCTCATATGCAGGTCATAACTGATCCACCAATATACCTCAAACTGAAACCAATACTACACATAATCGTGCAATCAATTTATCATTAACAGACTCCCCCACTTGGCTCAAAGCCAACGATCAAGACAAACAATAAGTCACAATGCCCATAATAACAACCCATCTAACAGCTCAAGTCATCTGCGAATCTCGCATTCACCATTGTAACCGTCATGCCAACTTCCACAAGCGATCTAAACTCCAATTACAACATATATCATTTATTGGCAGAAGAGAACTTATTACAGAACTACATAGGGATCACACACCCTAGGACAATCCGTAGGAGATACCCCTACTTGCTTAGCCTCAACTGATATCTCTCTATACACTTCTGAAGGCCATAACTATCACGCAATCATTACACCTTCCTGCATCTGAACAAAAACAACGCCTACCCTCGAGGCATCACAATACGCGGTAAGAACCTGAAGTCGATGGCACATCTAAAACTAGAGCGGTGGTCAAAGAAATCTTGAGATTCTGGAAGCTCTACCGACACACGTCTGACCACATGGATACCGTCACTGGGCACCACGTGTCCCAAGAATGCTACGGAACTGCGCCAAGATTCATACTCAGAGAACTCTACGTAGAGCCTTTCCTCCCTAAATCCTTATAATTCCATCTTCAAATACTGAGTATGCTACTCCTGGCTACGCGAATATGCTAGGACGCCATCAATGAATACAATAGCAACAAGTTCTAATACGGTTGAAATACACTGCTAATAAGATATATGAATGCTACTAGGGCAATGATCAGCCCAAATGGAATTAGCAGGAACTCATAACATGACAGAAAGATCCGCTTCAATCCACAACTAGACAACATGAGAGGCCTTCCAATATACTCACAACTCAAGGCCATATACCAAACCGAGACAGAAATCAAACACTCAATAAATCTTGCCACATTTCCAGCCAACCCTTTTGTCACAAATCACAGTCTGAACATATCTAACTATCGAATCACACTCACCACATAGGCATCCAGTCACATAGTCCCGTGAATAAGGACATCAACGGACATATAAGTCCTCAAATACATGTGCCCGCACAATGAAATCTCAGCACTCAAGCCACAGAGCGAATCCGGCCTCAAGTCCTCCAGACTGGCCCATTACCAACATGCCAAAATCACATCTCATCCATGGAAGTCACAAGTCGTCGATGCACAGCTGATACCAAGCGCTCTCGTGTGCGTTCGAATACATGGAAGGAATTCAAGAGTTACGCTTTTGGCTAAATACAATGGATACGCACGACAAGAATTCAAGAATGTGAGATTTCCTAAGGGTTCTACAGCCTCTCGAAGATAAGTACAGACATCTCAGTACCAATCCGTAAGACTCTACTAAACCTGCTCATGACCGGTGAGTCCTA
The DNA here is from genome assembly GCA_005239525.1 of Nicotiana knightiana. NCBI lineage: Eukaryota > Viridiplantae > Streptophyta > Magnoliopsida > Solanales > Solanaceae > Nicotiana > Nicotiana knightiana. Next base: position 61,980 of record ML375679.1, read on the forward strand.
TGTAACCTAGTGCTCTGATACCAATTTGTCACGACCCAAAATATAAACCAGCCACGATGGGACCTATCTTAGAACTAAGATAGCCAAAAACTACACTCAAATCGCAATAAGCATCCATTTACATCTTTAGTAAACTGATAACCCGTAAAGGTTCCTTTTAAACATTTTTAAAATAGTTAAAGCTATACCGAATATTAAATACAACCCCCGAGATCCCGGAGTCACTGGTCATGAGCATCTACATAGAAATATAAAACTCAAAAGAAAATAAATTCTATAATAGTAAGCAGGAGAGAGAGCAGGACTGTAGACGCATGCAGCTACCTCGCAAACCTCCGAGAAATCTCTGGAACAGATAGACAGCTCACCCTGCCCTAACACCTGGATCTGCACACAAGGTGCAGGGAGTAAACTGAGTACACCAACTCAGTAGTAATGAAAATAAATAATGTATGAGCAGTAATAAACACATAAAAATCAATTCATCGATTCACAATAAGCACAGCCTTTCTTTCCAACAATGTATACGTTAAATCGTCACGCTTAAAAGTCGATTTCAGTAAAAAAATCATTTGGAAATATACTTGCCAATAGTTTAAACATAACTTTTACGAAGTTTAGTGTAAAAATGCTGAAAATCATAAAAAGACCCCTTGTGCAAAACATATTTCATAAGTTCAGAGTGAAAGTGGTAAAATCATAAGTAGACCCTCAAGAAAAAACATGTATCATAATCAGCCCCTCGGGCATGCCTCACAGTCACTCATAATCAACCCCTCGGGCATACCTCACAGTCACTCATGCCTCCCAATCACTCGTCACTCGGCACTCGTACTCAGTAGGTACCTGCGCTCACTAGGGGTGTGTACAGACTCCGGAGGGGCTCCTTCAGCCCAACTGCTAATATCAAGCCACCTCCTGGTGTATCATATCCTCACAAATCAGGCCCTCGCCCTCACTCAGTCAGAACCTCTCAAAAGCCCCTCGGGCGTATCAATAAAACGAGATACTCGACCCAAAACATCATTTTTAAATCTCAAAGTAGTGTAAATCAGACTGAGTTTCGAAAACAGTAAGCACAATGTGACTGAGTGTAAACCATCAATAAACAGTTAGAAAATAGCAGTTTAAAGCCCCTAAGGGGTCTAAACAAGTCGGCACGAGGCCCCAAACATAGCTTATAGCCCAAATATAGGAATATTCTTTAGAACACAATTTAATATATGGTTTAGAGTAAAATACGCAACTCAATAGTTGCTGGGGTGAGGATCAAGTTCAATCCAAAAATCAGTGCGCGCCACATACTCGTCATCCGACATGTGCGCCATTCTAAAAAAACGGTGAGAAATATGTAGTCCGGGGTTTAATATCCTCAAGACAAGATTTATAACCATTACTTACCTCCACCGGGCCACGACACTAATTCGTGATGCTTTTGCCCCTCAAATTGGCTCCCGATTGCTCTGAATATATCCAAAACCAGTTTAACATCAACAATATATGCTAAAGGAACACAACTCAATCGAAAACTATCAATTTATACAAAAATCTCGAAATTCGTCCAAACCTAAGCCCCGGGCCCACGTCTCGAAATTTGATAAAATTTACATCACTAGAAACCTCGTCCTATCACGATTCTACACATACCAAGAACACCACGATCGGACCACAATTTCCTACCCAAATCGCCAAAAGAATTTTCCAAACCTCCTCCACTTTTTTCCAAATTTTTTTTCTACTTTAATCCTTCAAATTACAAGCCTAATCCGAACAAAATAGCATAGAAACGACTCTTATAATCTGGGAACTTACCTCCACTGAAGACCCACGAATTCTTTCTTCAATTTGCCCTCAAATAAGCTCCAACTGCATGCAACAATGGTAGAATAACCAAAATTTCGCAGAGGCACCCTTTTATAATGTTCTGCCCAGTTAATCCGCACTTGCAGACCTTTCCTCGCACATGTGGACCCTCACATGTGGTCTCAGGTGCGCACCTGCAAAATCCCACTAACAGACCAAATTCTTGCACCTGTGATCTCTTCTCCGTACCTGCGGACTCCTCCTGCCTAGCCTCCTTTCACACCTACGCATGGACCTTCGCACCTGCGGCATCGCACCTGCGGCTGCCCATCCGCAGGTGCGGCCACACCAATAGCTTTACACTAGCAGCCATTTGCTGCAAATTTCTCAAGTTCAAACCCCCGCCGACCATCCGAAATCAATCACGAGCCCCTCGGGGCCCCAACAAAACATACCAAAACACCCCATAGCATCATTCAAACTTAGTCGAGCCTTTGAAACACCAAAAACAACACGAAAACACCAAAATTACATCAAATTGAAACCTATGAACTTTAAAACTTCTAAATCTTGCCAATGATGCCAAAACCAGTCAAAACACATCCGATTGACCTGAAATTTTGCACACTTATCCAAAATGACATTACAAGCCTGTTCCAACTTCTGAAATTCCATTCTGACCCCGATTGCCTATTTTTCACTGCCGACCGAAAATCGCCAAAAACTAACTTTCGCCAATTCAAGCCTAATTCTATTCCGGACATCAAAACTACATTTCAAACACACTCCTGAGTCTCAAATCACCTAACGAAGCTTACCGAGCCAAAAAATCCACATTCTGAGGTCATTTACCAATAAGTCAACTTCCAGTTGACTTTTCCACTATTGAACCAAGTTAAGAGACTATGTGTCTCATTTCTCACCACGACCACTCTGAACCCGAACCAACCGACTCACACATAAATGAAGCTGAACCATATATAATGAAGCAGAAACAGGGGAAACGGGGCTAAACTCTCAGAACAGCCGGCGGGGTCGTTACAAACAAGTATCTCTTGCCGCACATCGGTTATTTGTTTGACCAGTTGCAGGGTTCTAGGGTATTTTCTAAGATTGATTTGAGATCTGGATACCATCATTTGAAGAATCGGGCCTCGGATGTTCTAAAGACTGCTTTTCGTACGAGATATGGCCATTATGAGTTCCTGGTGATGTCCTTTGGATTGACTAATGCCCCAGCAACATTCATGGACTTGATGAATAGGTTGTTTAGGACGTATATTGATTCCTTCGTCATTGTCTTTATTGATGACATCTTGATTTACTCACGTATCCTGGGGGAGCACGAGCAGCATTTGAGAATTGTGCTCTAGACTTTGCGAGAACAGAAGCTATATACTAAGTTCTCCAATTGTGAGTTCTGGTTGGATTCCGTAGCATTCCTGGGGCATGTGGTATCTGGAGAGAGTATCAAGTTTGATCCTCAGAAGATCAAGGTAGTTCAGAGTTGTCCGCGTCCTACTTCAGCTATAGAGATCATGAGCTTTTTGGGCCTAGCAGTCTATTACCGCTGATTTGTGGAGGGTTTCTCTTCTATTCCATCTCCATTGACTAGATTGACTCAGAATAATACCCCGTTTAGATGGTCTGACGAGTGTGAGGTGAGCTTTCAGAAGTTCAAACAGCTTTGACTTCAGCACCAGTTCTGGTATTGCCTTTCGGTTCTGGGATGTACATAGTATATTGCGACGCTTCACGTGTTGGCTTGGGGTATGTGTTGATGCAGGAAGGGAGATTTATTACTTATGCTTCACGCCATCTGAAGGTTCATGAGAAGAATTACCATGTGCACGATTTAGAGTTGGCGGCGATTGTTCATGCTCTTAAGATTTGGAAGCACTACTTGTATGAGGTGTCCTATGAGGTTTATACAAACCACTGCAACTTGCATCACTTGTTGAAGTAGAGAGATCTTAATCTGAGGCAGCGCAGATGGCTTGAGTTGTTGAACGATTATGCTATCACCATTATTTGCAAATATGGTAGCAGATGCTTTGAGCAGGAAGGCGGAGAGTATGGTAGCTTGTCTTATATTGCAGTAGAGGAGAGACCTCTAGCCTTGAACATTGAGTCCTTGGCCAATCGCCTGGTGAGATTAGACATTTCAGAGCCTCGTCGAGTTTTAGCACATGTGGTTGCTCAGTCTTCTTTATTGGGGGAGATTAAGGCTCGGCAGTTCTATGATCCGTGATTAGCAGAGCTTCGGGAGATAGTGGTATGGGGTAGTGCCAAGGAGGTTTTTATTAGCGAGGATGGTGTTCTAAGACTTCAGGGTTGTTTATGTGTTCCAAGTGTTGATGGCCTGAGGGAGAGGATTCTAGAGGAGACACACAGTTCTCGGTATTTTGTTCATCCTGGTGCTACGAAGATGTATCGTGATTTGAAGCAGCATTACTGGTGGAGACTGATGAAGAGAGACATTGTGGAGTATGTGACTAGGTGTCTTAACTGCCAGCAGGTTAAGTATGAGCACCAGAGGCTAGGAGGCCTACTTCAGCATATGCCCATTCCTGAGTGGAAGTGGGAGCGCATCACTATGGATTTCGTGGTTGGGTTGCCTCGGACTTTGTAAAAGGTTGACGCGGTTTGGGTCATTGTGGATAGATTGACCAAATCGGTGCATTTCATTCCAGTGGCTACTACTTATACTTCTGAGAGGCTAGCCCAGATCTACATTCGGGAGATAGTCCGGTTGCACGGTGTGCCGGTGTCCATTATATCAGATCGAGGTCCTCAGTTCACCTCGCACTTCTGGAGAGCATTGCACAGTGGGTTAGGCACCCAGATAGACCTCAGTACAACATTTCACCCTCAGAATGATGGTCAGTAGGAGCATACAGTTCAGATATTGGAGGACATGCTCAGGGCATGCGTGATTGACTTTGGAGGTCAGTGGGACCAGTTCTTGCCTTTGGCCAAGTTTGCTTACAATAATAGTTATCAGTCCAGCATCGAGATGGCTTCATTTGAGACTTTGTATGGTCGGGGATGTCATTCCCCTATCGAGTGGTTTATCCTGGCGAGGCTAAGTTATATGGTACCGACCTGGTGAGGGATGCTTTGGAGAGGGTGATGTTGATTCAGGAGAGGCTCCGCACAGCACATTCCAGACAAAAGACTTACGCGGATCAGAGGGCGCGTGATGTATCATTTATGGAGGGGGACAAGGTTCTGTTGAAGGTCTCGCTGATGAAGGGTATTATGAGGTTGGGAAGAAGGGCAGGCTGGGCCCGAGGTTTATAGGTCCTTCGAAGGCGAGTTGGGGAGGTTGCTTATGAGCTAGCCTTACCTCCCAGTTTATCAGGAGTTCATCCGGTTTTTCATGTATCCATGCTCTGGAGGTACCACGCTGACTTCTCTCACGTGGTTAATTTCAGCACTATTCTGTTGGATGAAAGGTTGGGCTACGAGGAGGAGCCAGTTGTTATTATTGATAGACAGGATCACCAGTTGAGGTCCAAGAGGGTGTCTGCAGTGAAGGTCCAGTGGCGGGGCCAACCAGTCGAGGAAGCTACCTGGGAGTCCGAGGAGAACATGCGGAGCAGATATCCACACTTATTCAGCACTTCAGGTATGATTCTAAACCCGTTCGAGGACAAACGTTTGTTTAAGAGGTGAAGAATGTAACTACATTCATACACATATGCATGGAACTATAATTATTTCATGATTTATAGAGTTATCCAGACTTACGGGTTGAGTCACTTACTCTATATTTCTTCCATGTGTGTTATGTACTTATTTATGTGCCTTACATACTTAGTACATTATTCGTACTGACATCCCTTTTTGCCTGGGGATGCTGCTTTTCATGCCCGCAGGTCCCGATAGATAGGTCGAGAGTCCTCTAAGTAGGCTATCAGCTCAGTGGAAGATGTTGGTCCGCTCTATTTGCTCCGGAGTTGCTTGTTTGGTCAGTATGATTTAGACGCGTATTGTTTGGTATGGCGGGGCCATGTCCCGACCTTTATGTTAAGGTATACTCTTAGAGGTTTGTAGACATATGTAATGTATACGAATGCTTGTATTGCTTTGGAGGTCTATATTTTGAGTATAGGAAAGATCATGTCGCCCTTATAGGCCCGTACGTCATATGTGTAACGACCTGATCGGTCATTTTGCATTGTCGGACCCCGTTCCCCTAAATGAAACTTCCCCTAGCTACTTATTGTGATTTATGACTTGCGGGGGCGGGTGGTCCGGATCAGAAGTGCTTAGAGAAATATTGGAACACTTCGTTCCTTCAAGTTGGCCTTCAAGGCCAAGTTTGACTTCGGTCAACATTTTGAGTAAACAACCTCGGAATTGAGTTTCGACGGTTCTTGTAGCTTCGTATGATGATTTCAGACTTGGGCGTATGTTCGGAATGGGTTTTGGATGACCAGGGAGCGTTTCGGCGCCCAATATCGAAATAAGAGTTTCCTTAAGTTCATATTGTGGTTTGGGTCGTGCTTTTGTGTTATCAAGGTCCGAACAGAATTTTGAGTCCGGGAATAGTTTCATTATTTCATTCATGACTTGTTCGCAAAATTAGGGGTCATTCCGAGCAGTATAGATCAGTTCGGTGCATTGTTAGGGAATTCAAGCAACTTAAAGTTCCTAAGTTTGATTCTAGGGGTTTTGAGGTATGATTTTGAGTTTTAGTGTTGTTTTGGGTGTTCCGAAGGCTTGAGCGAGTCTGTATTATGATTTGGGACTTGTTGGTATATTTGGACGGCGGCTCAGGTGGGCCCAGGTGCCTCTCGGGCATCCAAACGAGGCACAAAACCAGTTGAAGCAGTTGCTAGTGCTCCTGATCTGGTGTGACCTTAGGTGTGGTTGCCCAGTCACAGGTGCGAGACCATTCTTGCGGTCCTTGCCTCGCAGGTTCAGCTTTAGGTGAGGCTGCCCATTTCTCGTAGGTGCGGATAATATCTGCAGGAGCGGAGCCACAGGTGCGAGCTCCCCTCCGCAGGTGCGAGCCCAAGCCCCTTGCCCTTCTTCCGCAGGTGCGAGTCTTTTCTCGCAGGCGCGAGACCGCAGGTGCGGAACCACAGTAGGCAGAAAGTTCTTTAAAATACGGGATTATTTCATTTCACCTCATTTTCTTCCTCCATTAGAGACCTTGAAAGCTTGGGAAAGAGCTCCACGACCTAGCTACTAAAAATGTAAGTGAATTCTACCCTAAAGTTAGTTAATGCATGAATTCCTAGTTGAATTAAGTACCTAATTAATGGACAATTAAGGAATTGGGTAGTAACCTAGGGCTTTCGAGAATTTAGAGAATTACCCGTGAATTGGCTATGAAATCATAAAAAAATCATATATTATGATCCTTAGGTTATGGGTGAGTGTTTCCTTCAAGAATTTTTGAAATCCGAGCATGCGGGCCCGGGGTTGGATTTTGAGATTTCTTCAAGAATGATGAATTTGACTAAATAATAGGAGAATTCCATGCTTTGAGTATAATTTGATATATTTATGTAACGTTTGGTTAGCTTTGAGTCCTTTGGGTGACGAGTTCAGAGTTTCGGGCGCATTCTTGACCCGGGGAGTAGGTGTGACGCGAGGTGGGCCTCCTTTCTAACCTCGTAAGAGGGAATTGTCCCCGTAGGTGTTTTAAATGCTATGTGTGATAATTGTGGGGTCTACGTACGTACAAAGTGACGAGAGTCCGTACGTAGAGGCTATTATTATTATGTCCGGGTAGTCAGGTCCACATCATGCCTTGTGTTTTACTTGAAATGAACTATATGCTTAATAAATTAAATAAATTATTACATGCGGCTTATTTTCCTGAGATCATGGAATTTGAGAAAATTTGTAAGGAATTTTTTACTGAAAAGTAATTTAAAAAAAATATTGTGTGTGCATGTGACCGCTTCGCAATTTACATTCCGCGAGCGGAGTATGATTTCCCCACTTTTATGGGAACGGGTTGTACGCACGGCGGATTGGAAGATGCACTTATGGTTCGGGTCGTTCGATCCTCGACAGTGCATAGAGAGGATTACTTTATGGCAAAGATGCACTTTTGGTTCGGGTCGTTCGATCCTCGGCAGTGCATAGATGTGTACTTTATGGAAAGGTGCACTTATAGTTCGGGTCGTTCGACCCTCGGCAGTGCACGGACATGAATATCTTATGGCTCAGGCCGGTTGTCCTTATCCTGTATGCGCATGATATATTTGTTACTAAATTCGTGGACACTGATTTGACAGATATTTGGGAGAAGGTGAAGTAGTAATTGTTTATTTATTTCCAGTACTTCCTTGGATTTCAGTGCCTTATATATATTTGCTACTTCACTGCCTTTACATGCCTACCATTTTCATCATATTCTATTAAATTATATTGTTGGACCTTAGTGAGTGTCATGTCGACCTCTCGTCACTACTTCTTCGAGGTTAGGCGGGATACTCACTGGGTACATATATATTTATGTAATCATGCTACGCTTATGTACTTAATTGTACAGGTTCTGAGGTGGTGCATCTGGTTGTCAAACCGGAGCTTGATTCTGATTAAGACGGACCTGACTTCACGGTGAGCTGCTTTCTCCTGGCGATCTCCGGCAGCACCATGGGGTTTCTTTTGCTTATTTCCCGTCTATTTCTTCCAGACAGTGAGACTGTATATTATATCTTTTGTATATTCTGTTAGTATGCCCGTAGGACTTGTGACACTAGTTGCTGGCACACACGTGATAGTTATTATGGATTACGGGTCTGTATCTATATAGGCTCACACCTCCTCATGACCTCTTTTGATCAAAAACTAGCTAATTATCCTTGTCGATTTATGTTTTAAGTTTTAAAAACTGAGTATATGTTGAAATGTTTTATCTAATAAGAAAGAACCCTTGGTAAATTGAGTGTTGTCTTGCCTGATCCCGCCGTTGGGCGCCATCACAACTTGAGTTAGGATCTTGGGTCGTGACAATATGCATAAGTTTGGATTACAGGTTGGGTCTGTCCAATGTCGAGTACTTTCCCCATGTTTTATTATATTTATCTCACGACAGTCTCTCTGGCTCATTTATATATGGTAGTATGATACGAAAGATATGCTACGTAGGTACTTGGTTGAGTAAGGTACCGGGTGACTGTCGCGGCCCACCGGTTTGGGTCGTGACAATTATGGCCTAACTTGAACTTGGATTGGGCAATAGTTTCTGCCCTCGGTTGGGTCCTTGGTTCGGAGCCAATCAAGAACAAAGAACAAAAAATAAATTAAGGACTTTGAAATAGCTAGAAAGGAGAGAAAATAAGTAATTATTGCCTTGGTATACGTGTCATAATGTGTCTTTTTTAAGAATAAAGCATGGGGTCCTCGAAATTCGGGCACGTGGGCCTGATGGTGAATTTTATGAGTTTTCCAAATTGGGTTGGGTATCACTCTAATAGTTAAATTATGAAGTTTTGAGCACTTATTGATTAGTTTATATGATTTTGATTAGCTTTGGATTGCTCGGCTTCATTTATGGAATTCAAGTGAGGTTAAAAAGCCGGTTAGTGGACTCGAAAGCGATGTAAGTTTTTTGCCTAATCTTGTAAGAGTGAATTAACCCCATAGGTATTTAAGTTTGTTATTTGATACTAATTGCGGGTGCTGCATAAGCGCGACATGACGAGAGTCCGTGCGTAGCTAAAATTCATGTTATGTCTGGGTAGACATAAGTCTCCCTCATGCTATTACTTGCACTATTTGAACTCGACTTGCTAATTTAATTGTCGATTTAATAAGTAAAAATTTTATTAAAAATGATGTTAGATATAGTTTCATTACGAAGAGATTTGGCGAAAATGTTTAGTCATGGATGGAAATTTATATTCTTTTATGCGTTTACCTTAAAGTTGTAAATACATAATTCGTAATCCGACGAGTTTCCCTATTCCTTGGGATCGGGCCGAATGCCTCAACAATATATATATATATATATACACGCACACACACACACACACACACACACACACATTATGGGATGCATCCATAGATCAGGCCGTACGACCTCGGTAGTGTATTACACAATTATTATGGATGGGGTCGTACGACCTTGGGATAACGCATGCGTGTTGTCACTCGGAGTCCGATTATACTTGGCATGTATTTCATGACTTGAGGATTTATAAAGACATGTTGAGCCCTTANAACGATCGCCGCGCTCTAACTCACCTGGATCTGCACAGATAACTCACATGCTACACGGATAACTCACGTGCTATGGTATCAATACCTGGATCCGCACGGACAACTCACGTGCTATGGTATCAATCTCTGGATCCTCACGAACAACTCACGTGCTACACAAACAACTCACGTGTTATGGTATCAATACCTGGATCTGCACGGACAACTCACGTGCTACAATAAAATATCTCACAACAGGCCCTCAGCCTCATTCAGTCATGTACCCCTCTAGCCTCACAACTTTCAACAAATAAAGGGAACACAGCCCAAATCAAGTATCACAACATATCAGGAAAATAATAGAGACTGAGGTAAACATGTCAAAGAATTTCTAAGACTGAGTGCAAAAAAGGTGAGCATGAATAAAGCCTAAGCATGGTCTCTAACATGAAGGCAGACAAGTTCAACAATATGTAAATACATAACACAGATAATGGCTATTAGGCCTCACGGGACAAACCAAGTCTCAATCCCTCGCGGCGTACACCCACATGCCCGTCAACTAGCATGGGTATCACCTCCAAATAGTAATGTGATATCAAATTCTCTAGGCTTATACCCTCAAGGCCAGAGTTAAAACTGTTACTTACCTTAACATCATAAAAATCCTACTTCGGTATGTCCTCGTCCCTCGAATCGGTCTCCAAAAGCTCAGAATCTATCCACAATCAGAATAATACTATCAACATAGGCTAAAGAAACAAATTCCACAAGAAAAACTACAAAAATAGGCCAAAAATCCGAAATATGCTAAAACCCGGCCCCCGGGCCCACATCTCAAAAACTATCAAAAGTTACAGAACTAGAAAGCTCGTTCCCTCCCGAGTCTAGCCATATAAAATTTATCAAATTCTGACTCCGTTTGGTCCCTCAAATCCTCACCTCAAACTCTCCAAAACTCAAGGCCTAACTCCCTCAACTTCACCCTAAATTCCTACCAATTCATGACTAAACAGTGGGAAATCATTATAAACACACGTAATCATTAAATATTTGTAACATATTTATCATAATTACATTTACATTTTTAAAAGCTAAAATTGCACATTTTGCAATAATGGCCTATATGTATTTATAGTTACTTTATTTATGCCAAAATAATCTTTTTATACTTTTATAATGTTAGATAACTGTTTTTATTTGTTTTTACGGACAAATGATATTTTATTTATTTATATATTTATTACTTTTATAAATTATTTATTAATTAAAATTGGATATTTAAATAATAGCCTATTTTCGGACCAAACCCCCATCCTAATTACCTAAATACCTAGCCCAACACCTTAGCCCAAAACACACTAGCCCAGTCCCCATACCCGTTTTATAACCGATCCAATCTCATTTAAAATCTTGGTCGTTGATCTTGAAGATCAACGACCCTTATTTATTCCCCCCATTTTAATTAGTTACCCCAACCCCAATCCCCTCATTCCCTAAACCCCGCCGCCCTAAATGCTTTCTATTCCATTCTCCTCTTAAGAAACCCTAGCGCTGTCAACCTATTATCCCCTCTGATTTCAACCCAAAAATGGAATCAATCAATGATTCCCTTACCTTGTTGACCACCTCTCACTACTAATTACTCACTTATGGTGTTACATAATTGCTTGCGTAACATGGCAAGCAGATATCTTTAATTTCGAACCAAAATTTGTTCAGATCTTTGACCGTTTTCCGTCTGTGTTCGTTCTCGTTTCTTTTATGGTATGAATCTCTGAGAATCTTCGCGATTTTCTACATACCCTAAAACTAGGGTTTCAAATCTTTCTAGATGCAATCTGGTTCTCGATTCTTTAATTATTTTTCCTCAATGTTTTTGTCTATATGTCTCTCTTTGTTATTTCTGCCGATTTTTACTTACCCTAAATTTACGGTTTTTTATTCTGCAAAATCGAACCAAATCAGGTTCGATTCTTTAATTATTTTCGTCTATATGTGCATCTTATTATAACTCTTTTTGTTAATTTCTGTCGATTTTTACTTGCCCTAAATTTGGGGGGTTTTGATTCTTCAAAATCAAACCCAAATCTGTTCGATTCCTTAATTACTTTGTTAAAGTCTCTGTCTATATGTCTATATGCATCTCTTTACTTGTTATTTTTGCCGATTTTTTATGTTTTACCTAAATTAGGGTTTTAAATTTTTCTTCCTTATTAACTGTAAGTGATTTCCTTACTAGTACTTTGACTAATTATTGCCAAATTTGTGTGTTCTAATTCAGTGTTATTTAAACCCCTCTCCGAGTCCCCTTTAAAGAGACTCAGAATTCGAAATATTCTCACTACCCTAAACAAACTATACACTGTTATTCTATAGCTACCATTATGTGCTTTGATTCCTGGCCGGCTGGAAGCCAAGGCCAGAAATCCTCTATTGTTTGCTTCTGTTGGTGACAATTATTCATTGTTAGATTCCTTTTATGTTTCATCTGAACTGGTAAGTTATTGAATCATTTCTACTTCATTACTCGTTTAATATGTTACTGTTATTAGACTAGTTACTTTCTGTATCTTAGACATGTTGAACTCAGTAAATCAATTAGTGAAATTTGCTTAACTCTGTATAACTTAGGATTATCTTTTAGCTTTGATACTTTTCCTTAAGAACTAGTTAATTATGTATGCTTTAGTAGACTCATTAGCTTGTTGTTAAACATGTTGCCATGTTTCTTATCTGGTTCTGTGCTCATCATGTTATGATACCTTTGTTAAATTGTTACTGCTAATTACTATTTTACTGACTTACTGTTGATCAATTAACGCCCTTTCTGTGACTTAGCCTGATACGAAGCCTTTGTCATCTTTGTGAGGCATGAACTGATCCTTATTAGCATATGACTTTGTTAAACTTTCAAAACTTTATCAAGTCTGCTTAGCTTCAAATGTGTTTGTTCTATGTGTGATTCTGTCCGTAAATTCACTCCCTAATCCTATCCTACTCTTTTGAATTCTCACTCTTTTTTGGATGAAAGCCAAAGAAATTTAAGTACCGTCCCCTGGCCTTCTTGGTGTGACCACTGCTCAGGGTTCATATGAGACCCTCGTGAACTCTGACACACCAGGATTTGGTCCATAGTTTTCCTTGAACTGTTCTGATCATTCTTCTCTAGTGTGAGCACTGCCCGAGGTTCTTGAAGCCCTTGAGAATTCTGACACACTAGAGATTTGGGCTTGGTATGCTTATCCTTGAGATAGAGGTGAATCATTCACTGATGGTCACTGTGTATCAATGAACATGGATTTTTTTAGAGTTATTGTGAGTTGAAGGCCTGGCCTGTCCAGATGTATTTGGGCCTGCTACAGGCTTCCTATAGTTTATATACTTTGTAATTCATTCATTCGATTATGGTCTGTAATAATTATTTTTAATAACAATTAGGGAAATAATATTGGAGTTATTGTGAGTTTAAGGCATGGCCTGTTTGTTATTGCGTGTTAGATAACCTGCTTATAGGGGTTTACTTTGGCTCAAATATGCTCTGTAGATAACCTGCCTATAGGGATTTGCTCTGGCTTAAATAATTTCTGTGAATATCCTACCTACTTTGCTTTACATGATTAGACACCATGCCTATAGTAAATAAAATAACTAAAATTCAACTTACGTTGCAGCATATTCAAATATGGCTCTTTAGAAATCATGTGTAGGTTTAATCGACTGTCACACTTGCTCAGTTAGTATGCGTGTCTATAAGAACTAATAACAGTTTTAATCATCAAAAATAGAACTCATGTCTATAGGGTAATCACCATCTGTGCTAAATACTAAAACTAGAACTTCATATAGTGTCTTGCTAAATGTCACTAGAAAGCATGCCTATAGGAACAACTGAGTAATTCTGAATATCATTCGTTGTTATCACTGTCAACTGCTAAACTGCCTAGATAACATATTTATAGGTTTAACTGCTTCTACTTATAATCAGTAGGCAACTACGCAGTCACTTAGAAATTGCTTTACGTAACTGCTAGAATGATTAAAATCCAGAATCATATAGAGAGCATGTTTATAGGATCTAATAACCTTAACTGTTGAAACTATCAATATGCCTAATCTATTTGCGTGCATTTGCTGCCTAATGTGTGGAGGCTAATCTGAGACCCCTACTTGCTTTTATACTCAAGTCCAACTTGTTTTTGTATGTCGCCTAGTTTTACCATTTTGTGCAACCTAAGTTGAGTCTAGAACCAACCAAAATAGAGGTCCAAATGCTTCATGCGCCATAGGTAAGGGACATGTAGTGCACACATAGGGTACGATTTAGAATTGATTAGAGTGTTTTTAGGTAAATAACTTAAAGATAGTAATCGAGTAGCAGGAGATGATAGTTTGTGCCCGCTGAATAATATGAGTAACACCCCCGTCTTGGGGAGTTACGAAGTATATTTATGTTGCACGAGGTGATCCTTTAGGATAAAAAACTTAGGACTCCCCGTTCCTATTGAAATAATTCCCTCCCTTCTCTATTAGAGTAATTCACATGATTTGAGTTCAGCCGGGACCCACCGTTGTGGACCTCGAGGGGTGCCTAACACCTTCTCCTCAAGGTAATTTGAGCCCTTACCCGATCTTTAGTGACGCAACTAGTAAATCTGAGTCATTTGCAATAGGTTCCCTATCGCACCTTAATCCATTAGGTGGCAACTCTCTTTTAATAACCATTCCTTCCCGTTTAAAAGAGTTGTCAATGTCGAAGCCCGATTTCACGAGAAAAAGGGGCACGACAGCATGTCGTCCCTGCTAGGGATATCTTTAGGCTCTTACCATAACGAACTTGGTTTGTGTGAAGTAGTCTCCTTGGATAAGCGTGCCTTTGTTATTTTATTCGCCATTTATTTGCTACATGCACATCCCTTCCCTGTTCTCCTTTTATATGCAATTTATCGTTTAATCTTGTTATGATATGCAAATCCTATTTGCTGGCCTCAATCTTTATGTCTTTCCCAAATCCCTACCCCTTTTATTGCTTTATTATAATTTTTTTTCATTATAAGAACTAACTCCTTTCTTGTTTTTCTTTCTTTCCTATCTTTACAATTATTAAATATCACATTTTATCGCTTTCATCATGTAAAATACTTTATAAGATGTTATTTCTCTTTTTGGATAATTACATGCTCTGCATCATATTCCACTAGTGCATATAATACCATAGTGACACTTGATGAGTGTCCGCGCTCTTCCTATATTACCCTTTTAAATTTGGAAAGGCTTATTTGCGGTAAAACTAGTCGATCGGCGGTGCAGTCGACGGTTCTGCGCCTTTCCCTCTCAAGTTGTCCACTTGAGGGTACCAGTCTAGACTTCTATAGAAAAACCTTACGCTGATGATAACTGTACATGCATCATGTTCAAACCTAGCATGGGTTAGTATGTAGACCGCATAATAACCCTATAAGGAAAGCCTTGTTCAAAGCCCATCGGGGTTTCCATAATCTCAGCGAACGATCATGATATGTGCATTATTTTGAGAAAAACGTGCCGATATGCTAATCATTAATGTTTAAGTAGTCAAACCGGGAAGGGGAAGGGACTAACTTTGTTTATTTTGTATAAAATGAGTCATGAAGTCCCCAGGTTTGGAATGGTCTGAAGTATACCAGTTGTTTGCTAGATTGGTGGGAAAATCTTTCACCAAGCGATAAAAATCACGTGAAGAGGGTTCTCGAAAATTTACACTCATTGCTAGACATTCATCCAAACAATGTACTAATCGAGGCTGCTACCATGTTTTGAGATGGAGAAATGGCCTTCTTTCATTTTGGCAATGTAGAGATGACTCCCCTTCTTGAGTAAATAGGAGGTTTCGCTGGGCTACCCTGGGATAGTACTTGTCTGTTGGTACCAGAAAATCGCACTTCTAGGGGGTTTCTGAAAATGATGGGTCTTAGAAAGAATGACGAGTTAGTCTGCCTGAAGAATTCCTACATACCTTTCGACTTCCTTACGAGCGATATGGGCACAGTACATCCTCCCGTATTTTTCATGAAGAGTTTGCCATCACTTCCCTGGGCTGGACTCATCATCGGGTTTTTGTGTTCATCGTCTGTTTTTTAGGTATGGTAGTATTTCCAATCCAATGAGACAGGGTTCACACTCGGTTGGCTATGGTAGCCAAGACATTAATGGAAAGGATTGAGGGGCAGGCTTACACTATCGTCCCAATGACTGTAGCAAAAATATACCGAGCCCTGGACCATTGCAAGAAGGGGTTTAGACATTTTGGGGGTTGCAATTTGTTGCTGCAGATATGGTTGTTGGAGAATCTTCAGAGAAGACAGTACCGTCAGGAATTTCCACGAAGAACATGGAATGACCACATAGCTTTCCACCATCCGAAAAGAATGACTTTCATCCCAGACAGCTTCGCATAACAGAAAGATGTTATAGATTGGGTACACTTTTTCAGCAATCTGTCTGATGACAAGGTCAATTGGATGTTCGAGTGGTTCCCTACTAGCGAGTTCATCATCGGGTCCAGGGATGTTCCTCATTTGGTGATGATCGGGTTGAGGGGAATATATCCTTATGTTCCTATCAGAGTCATGAGACAGGCTGGGAGAAAACAAGTCATACCGCAAGTCTCCAAGATGAGTCATTACAAAGCATATTTTCAAGGTGATTCCATTCCATAAAGGTGTGAGGCCCAACACATGTGGCATATGAATATTATTTTGGAGAAGGACACCATCGAGCCAGATCGGTACCACGCCGATCATGCGTATTTCTACCTATCTTGGTTGGATGATGACATAGCGGAAGAAGTCGAGCCAGGGGTCGATCGAGGAAACAGGGTCATAGATGAAGATGTCGAAGCATAGGTGAAATACAAGAGGTTGCGCAAAAGAATCCTTGAGTCCGAGGCCAGGCGTCTGGAACAACACAAGGTATATATGGAATCAATCAATGGATGGCGGGAAATTACAACAAAGTCAACGGAAAGGTTGGAATATTTAGAGCAGGGTCTGATGGAACTTGAAGGAAAGATGAGGAAAAGGATCGTGGATTTTCAGAATGCATAGGGAAACGAAGGAGGACACCTAGCAAGGGCGTATCTGCTGCGGGACAATCGCGACCTGGGGAATCTGATCGATAGGACCAAGAAGGCCAAGCTTGGAGATGGTCCCTCCGGGACCAAGTGGATTAGAATCATTGTTTGCTTGTTTTTCTAGAGTCGTTGTAGGATTTGATTGTAAAAAAGGCAAATGCCACTAGTAACTCTTTTTTATTATTGTCGTTTTAGAGGTTTGACTTATTTATTAAATTAATTAAATGAGGAAATTATCGTCATTAAGTTTCTCCAAATCTACGTGTCGCTAGGCCTAGCTCAGGCACAATGAGGTCCCCAAAATTAGGACGCGAATTTTGATGCATGTTTAAATACTGAAAATATCCTTTCCAAAATTTACTACCGACTTGTTTACCTTTTTGCTTTTTTCTTTATTTTGATTATTCCCATCCACTAAGGTTGGTTCGTGCATGTTGGCATCATCAGCATATCATACCAGATCTAGAGGTCCTCCACCTCCTTCTCCTCCAAGTGATCCGAAAAACAAGGTAAAGTCTAAGATGGATGACATGAGTGGTATTAGGAAATATAACGTTGCACATATGGAAAATGTTGAAACTTTAGACGGCCGAAGTACTCCAGCGCAGAACGATTTGGTTCTACGGCTGGAGAAAAATATACTGTAATTGCAAGGGGAACTTGAGCAGGTTCGCAACTTGGCAAACCTTTCCCTCACTTTAAACATCCCAGATATCAACCAGCAAAACACCCGGAACCCATCACCTCCTCAAAACACACTAAACCAACATCCACAAAATCCTCCCGCACTTTATCAATATGCCGCACCTCCTCAAAATCCTAATCCTCCACCAGTACCAACTCCTCCTCAACACCAACACCTTCCAACTCAATATCCGTAAACTACTACCTATGAAACTCCCCAAAATACCCCACAACCTACTCCTGATCCACAGAACTCAACCAATGATCACCAATACGCTCAAACCCCCCATAACCATCAAAACAACTCCATATACATAGAAACCTTACCTCACCCCACCCAACAGACCCCATACACATCAGAATCCGCTGAGAAGGACTTGCTCATCAAGAATATGGTAGAGGAACTTAAGAAGCTCACAAGCCGAGTCCATGGTATCGAAGGAGGAAAAGGCATTAAAGGTTTGAATTATGAAGATTTGTGTATTCAGCCAGATGTAGAACTTCCTGAGGGATACAAACCTCTTAAGTTCAAGATGTTTGATAGAACAGGTGACCCAAAGGTGCATCTAAGAACATATTGAGATAAGCTTGGGAAAGATGAGGGGATTCTCATGAAGCTATTCATGAGAAGTCTCATTGGAGACGCCCTATCTTGGTACATTAGTCAAAATCCCAAGAAGTGGGTGTCACACCCCGAAATTCCACCATCGGGTCGTGATGTCATCTAACGTTGAACCCGCTAGACAAGCCAATGTATAAAGCTAAACTAACATGAAAAATCTCAACTTTCCGGGATAAGCTAAAACACTTTGAAATTAAATCAGCGGAATAAATACAGTTTAAGCTAAATAAAGACAATCATAAATTATCGACGCAAAGTTTCCCAAAACCCGGACTCACAAACTCACGAACTGTCTAAGAGTGCTAAATACAAGTCTGAAAGGAAATACATGTCTGCCTTAGAAACTAAAGGAAAAACAAGACAGAATCGAAGACAAGGGGATATAAGATACGCCAAGGCCCACGAACGCCAGCGGGTATACCTTGAAGCCTCTATGATAAGCTGGAAGACACTCCCACTAATGATGTCCTCCAGGTCCGGCTGCGTAATCTGCACAACATAAAAGAAGTGCAGGTGTAGCATCAGTACAAACGACCCCATGTACTGAGTAAGTGCCTAGCCTAACCTCGGCGAAGTAATGACGATGCTAGAACCGGACTACCAAATAAACTTGTGCAGTTCAAATAAACATACACATATATACAACGGAAAGAAATATAGGCAGAAACAATGAATAAATGGAGGGGAACATGTTGTGGGGAGATAACAGTTTCTTATAAGAAATCTCAATAAGGAAAAGAATAACAAAGCCAGCATATCAATAAGGACAAGAAATCACAAACTTGCACGACATCACCCTTCGTGCTTTTACTCTCGTCCTCACTATGCAATGTATAATGTAATCAATGTAAATCATGGCACGGCATCACCCTTCGTGCTTTTACTCTCTTCCTCACTATGCAATGTATAATGTAATCAATGAATATCGATACAGAATGGTACATGGTATGGAACGGCATCACCCTTCGTGCTTTACTCTCGTCCCCACTATGCAACATATAATGTAATCAATGTAAATCATGGCACGACATCACCGTTCGTGCTTTTACTCTCGTCCTCACTATGAAACGTATAATGTAATCAATGTAAATCATGGCACGGCATCACCCTTCGTGCTTTTACTCTCGTCCTCACTATGCAATGTATAATGTAATCAATGTAAATCATGGCACGGCATCACCCTTCGTGCTTTTACTCTCGTCCTCACTATGCAACGTATAATGTAATCAATATAAATCATGGCATGGCATCATCCTTCGTGCTTTTACTCTCGTCCTCACTATGCAACGTATAATGTAATCAATGTAAATCATGGAATGGCATCACCCTTCGTGCTTTTACTCTCTTCCTCACTATGCAATGTATAATGTAATCAATGAAAATCGGTACGGAATGGTACATCGTATGGCACGGCATCACCCTTCGTGCTTTACACTCTTTCCTCACAGTGTCAAACAATGCACGACATCAACCTTCGTGCTTTAACACTCTTCCTCACCCAAACAGCAATCACAAACAAGGGAGTAAACAAACAGATACAGAAATCCCGACAAGGGAACAATAATAGAAATATCAACATCCCAGCAAGGGAGACAATATCAAACAATGCACGGCATCATCCTTCGTGCATTACTCTCATTCTCACCAAAACAAGTGCACGGCATCACCCGTCGTGCTTTACTATCATTCTCACCAAAACAAGTGCACGGCATCACCCTTCGTGCTTTAACACTCTTCCTCACCCAAACAGCAATCACAAACAAGGCAAGGAAGTAAACAGAATAGATATAGGAATCCCGTCAAGGGTACAAGAATTAAACAATTAAATCCCGGCAAGGGTAACATCAATTAAATAATTAAATCCCGGCAAGGGTATAATTCAATAACTCTTTCTCTTTCTTTCACTTTCATTTACATGATTTTTCTATCACTTAAGCCAACGCTCCAAAGACATAATATCTCATATTTCTTCATTATTCAATTCACAATTTGATCCAAGGCTCCAAAGACATAATATCTCATATTTCTTCATTATTCAATTCACAATTTGAGCCAATGCTCCAAAGACATAATATCTCATATTTATTCATTATTCAATTCACAATTTGAGCCAATGCTCCAAAGACATAATATCTCATATTTATTCATTATTCAATTCACAATTTGAGCCAATGCTTACATAATACAATTTCCTTCACATATTCTTCACAACATATAGAAATCATCAATTAAGCATGGAAATTATCACAAAATCAGAATATTCACAATACAAGGACTCACGGTCATGCTAGACACCGATGTATAGATACTCGTCACCATGCCTATACATCGTATTTGGCAATTAGCAAGTAGCAAGTAGCAAATTATACTCAACTCCTANAAATCCGACTCCAAATGGCCCAAATCTATTCAAATAAATTCCATACCGTAAATAACATCTCATGCAATTGGCTCTACTATTCAATTCAAGGCTACGACGTGAAATTAGGTGAAATGACCAAAACGCCCCTCAGGCCAGCATATCGGAGTCGGATAAATTTTACATTTTCAGAACCCTCGAACTCTCACGAGTCTAGCCATATAAAAATCTCTCAATTCGGAGGTCAATCACCCACTCAAACCCCAATTTTAGAAAAAACCTAAGTTCTACCCAATTCACCCAATTTTACTCATGAAAATCTTTGATTTTAAGTGGAAAACATGTTAAATGATGTTAATGATTGAAGGAAATGAGTAAATACTACTTACAACTGATTTGGAAGAGTCTTGTTCTTTGGAAAAATCGCCTAGGAGT
Source organism: Nicotiana knightiana (assembly GCA_005239525.1). Classification (NCBI taxonomy): domain Eukaryota; kingdom Viridiplantae; phylum Streptophyta; class Magnoliopsida; order Solanales; family Solanaceae; genus Nicotiana; species Nicotiana knightiana. The sequence continues at coordinate 83,163 of ML375679.1, forward strand.
GTTGAGTTGAGAAAATTATGAAATGTGAAGAAAAACTCGGTTTTGTACAGTGCAGGCCACTTGTTGGCATCGCAATTGCGAACAAGTGTTCGCAATTGCGAACACCCCTGCATGATAATTGCGAAGGAGGGATCGCATTTGTGATCATTGTGCACCTTCGCATTTGCGATGCTAGCTTCGCATTTGCGAGCACTGCCAGCTAGTGCACTGTTTGGAAATGCGATGCTGGCTTCGCATTTGCGAAGCATGCAGAACAGAACATCAGCAGCCTTTCCAAGATCAAAAATAAAATTTGTGTCCTATCCAAAACTCACCCGAGCCCTCAGGGCTCCAAACCAAATATACCAATGGGTCCTAAATCATACTACGGACTCGCTCGAGCCTTCAGAACACCCAAAACAACGCTAAATCTCGAAATCACACCCCCAAACCTCAAGAACCAACTTCGGAAATTTTAAGTTTTCCAACTTCGCTAACAACGTGCCGAACTGGCCTATACATCTCGGAACGACACCAAATTTTATAGATTACTCACACGACATCCTACGAACTTACCCGTGCGATCAAATCGCCAAAACAACATCATACACATAGAATTAAACCTCAATATCCATGAATTTTATCAATTTTCATAAAAACATCAAAGTTTCCATTTTTAAGCCCGAAGCACGACAAACGAAATCCGATTTCAACCAAACCTTACAGAAAGTAGCTAAAACATATATAAGACCTGTACTGGGCGCCAGAACAAAAATAAGGGCCCGACACCATTACTTTCTAATCATATTTCATTTTCAATTTCCTTAAATATTTTTAGAAAATAATTTTACTCAAAAATTCATTTCTCGGACTTGGGACCTCGGAATTCGATTCCGGGCATATGCCTATGTCCTGTATTTTCCTACGGACCCTCCGGGACCGTCAAATCACGGGTCCGGGTCTGGGTCCATTTACCCAAAATGTTGACCGAAGTCAAATTCATTCATTTTAATATCAAATCTTAGCACTTTTCATAGAATTTCATATCTATGATGTCCGGCTACGCGCCCGGACTATGCACACAAATCGAGGCAATTACAAATGAGGTTTTTAAGGCCTCAGAAGTACGGGATGGGTAATAACATAGGTGATGACCCTTTGGGTCGTCACAGTGGGTTAGCTGGGTAAGCATGGCATTAGATTTCGTGGATCGATTCAGGTTTAATACAGAGAATGCACCAGCATCTCAAGAAGAAGCCAACGGAGACTTTCCGCGAGTATGTTACTCGGTGGAGATCAGAAGCTGCAAAAGTAAGGTCGGTATTGGAAGAAGAGCAGATGAACAAATTCTTCGTCCGGGCATAGAATCCACAATACTATGCAATATTAATGGTTATCGAGAAACACAAATTCTCCGACATCATCAAGCTAGGGGAAAGGATTAAATAAGGGATCAAGAGCGGGATGGTGACTAATTTTGAGGCATTGCAAGCTACAAACAAAGCATTGCAGTCAGAGGGCAAATCAAAGAGGCAAGAAGTAGGGGCCGTGATGGTAGCCCAAGGTCCAAAATCTCCTCTTACCTAACAAGAACCTCCCCCTACATATCAACCTTCACCTCCTAGATATCCACAATCCTCCACTGCCTACCACACTTATAACACCCAGCCAACGTATTATCATTTACCGCCAGCCCACCAAAACTATCAGAAACCCAAACCAAACTTTGACCGCAGGCCACCCAGACAATACACCCATATTGTTGAACCCATTGATCAATTATACGAAAGACTGAAAGTTGCTAGATTTGTTACCCATATTCCCATTGTTGCCTTGGAAAACTCCTCTCAATGGGTCAATCCAAACAAAACATGTGCCTACTGATGCGTGGCTAGAATTCATGATTTTAAGCATTATATACCTTGCATTATATGTGCTTTAATGATAAAAATACACGTCGTATGTGCCTAATGGAGTTTATTTAATGTGTAGGTGAATTGGAAATGGAAGCCGAGCTAAATGAGAGCATAAACGTCGGAAAATACGTGCAAGAGTCGAAAAGGAGCGATCCGGGACAAGCCTGGCGTTA
>ML375684.1:0-39349 GCA_005239525.1 Nicotiana knightiana
CCCCAAATTTATATTTGCAACGCCCGTTTAGTCTTTTTATAAGACATAGTTGAGCATGATCAATGGTTTCAACCCGTTTGGGACGATGAGAATTTCTCATAGCACGTGGCCTGTTATGTTAATGAACTATAATTTATCACCATGGATTTGCATGAAGCCAGAATATATAATGTTGTCTATGATCATTCCAGGTCCATCGTCTTCGGGAAATCATATAGACGTGTACCTACGACCATTAATTGAAGAATTGAAGGAACTATGGGAAACGGGGATAGACACATTTGATGCGGTAACCAACCAAACTTTCGGAATGCGGGCTACCTTATTGTGGACAGCTAGTGATTTTTCAGCATTAGCTATGCTTTCAGGATGGAGCACTAAGGGGAAATTGGCATGCCCCACTTGCAATTATGACACATGATCTCAATATCTCAAACATAGTCACAAGATGTGTTACTTGGGTCATCAAAGATTTTTGCCTCTTGATCGTCCATTACGAAGAGATAAGAAGTCATTCGACGGTAAAGAGGAGCATAGACTTGCACTTGCTCCTTTTTTCGGGTGAGGAAGTGTTTAAAGAGCTGATTTAATTCAACAATATCTTTGGAAAAAGAACTAAAAAAAGGCCTCAGAGTGCTAAGGGTCCGTGGAAAAAGAGATCCTTTTTTTTAATTGCCTTATTGGGTGCATAACAAATTGAGACACAATCTTGATATGATGCACATTGAGAAAAACATATGTGATAGTTTTCTCGAGACTTTATTGGAAATAGATAGAAAGTCAAAGGACCATGAAAATTCTCGCTATGACTTGCAAGAAATAGGGATATGAAAGGAGCTACAACCAAAAACAAATAATGATGGAACTATAAGTTTGGCTAAATCTTGTTTCTACATGAAACCAAATGAGAAAAGTTTGTTTTGTACTGTCATGAAAAATGCTAAATTACCAAAAGGGTGTGCTTCGAATAATTCAGAACGCGTGCATGTGAAGGAGATGAAAATATCAGGTTACAAGAGTCACGACGCTCATTTTATGATGCATTACTTGCTCCATGTTGCTGTTAGAAAAGTGTTGCCCAAGAATGTTTCATTGGCCTTGATTCGGTTGGAAAGTTTCTTTAGAGCTATATGTAGTAAGGTCATAAGAAAAAGAGATCTTGAAAAATTGCAGTCTGAAATTGTTGAAATAACATGTGAGCTTGAACAATTTTCCATCCAACATTTTTTGACATAACGTCATATTTGCATGTTCATTTGGTGAATGAAATTAAGCTTGGGATTCCGGCTCATCTTCGTTGGATGTATCCCATTGAGAGAAACCTATGTAAGTACAAGGCATTTGTACGCAATCAATCTCGTCCAGAAGCGTCAATAGTAGAGGGGGTTTTGGCTGATGAATGCTTGACTTTTTGTTCGAGATACCTATATGATGGCGTGAAGACAAAATTCAGTAGGTACCAAACTGTGGATGGTGAGTACTCTGAAAATTGTCACCTTAATTCCCTAATATAGGCCATCCAATTGGAAGTAAGAAAAAAAATACTTTTCGCATGGATTCACAGTTATGTTTTAAAGCACATCGATATGCACTGTTCAATACTGGAGATGAGAAAATGGAAAAGTTTATTGAGTAAGATAAATTTTATATATATATATATATATATATATATATTTATATTTTATATTCATTTATTATATGATTAAACTTTAAATATTCGTGATTGCAGGAAACATAAGAATTTGATTGTTAATCATAGTAGATCAAATGCATGGGAAAGAGCTAGAAATCGTAGTCAGGAATTCAGTAATTCGTTTAAAGAGAAAGTTAAAAATATTGTAGTGCCAGATTATTTACGATGGTTAGCCAAAGGACCCAATATGGTGGCCAAAATATATACTGCATATTTTATTAATGGATATCGATTCACACCAAAGAACGGAATTCCCGAGGCTAGACTCAAAATAGTGGAGTGACTTTATCGGCAATAACTGATAGTTTTGTTACTGCTAGAGACCAAAATCCCATCGATGGTGAGGTTATCTATTATGGAGCTATTCAGGATATCATTGAGGTTGATTATTGGGGTTGTTTTAGCATTGTACTATTTATATGTGATTGGTTTCGTAATGAAATAGATGATTATGGGTTAGCTCGGGTGTATTTTAATAGATTATGTAGTAAAGATGACCCTTTTGTGCTGGCATCACAAGTTTATCAAGTTTTTTATGTGGAGGATTCAATTGAAAAAGATGTTTATTATGCCATGAATAAAGTACCTCTTGATTTGTATGATCTAGAGGAAGAGAATTTTTCCAATATTAGAGAAACATTTTGGAGGGAACCGAATAATGACATTGGTTCCTCCTATAGATTGACGTTACATGGCCAAGAGAAGATGTACCCGTTGATATTGTTGATATTCCAACTAATGCAAAACATTCACATGATATGATTATAGAATCAGAAGAGGAGGATGGGTTTGATGATACTGATTGAGACTGGATGGAAGCAGATGATTAAATAAGAAAGTTCTGAAATTCTTTTAAATATATATTTTTTTTGAGTAAGTGATAATGCATTTATATATATTAAGATTATTTTTTGTGTTCTATCATACTTCTAATTCTGTTTCATTTTCTTTTAGAAGCTTGCAACAAGCTATATTGCCAAAAATTATCGTACTGTGACTAATATGCCAGTGATTGTTGTTTTTGTAGGTTATTCAACTCCAGTGTGATCAGAGAAAGAACGTTGCTGCATTTCTGGCTTGGTTATACTCCAATTGTTTGTAGGCAACTTGTAGTACGGAAGGTAAAGCCATATGTTATTACTTGGATTCTTCAATTGAAAATTTCAACAACTTATTTAGAAATGAAATATTGTAGAACATATGCTGTAGAACATGGCACTGGTGCAATTCTTTGACTCATGCAAGGTCAGATTTACATCTCTCTCTGTCTCAAAGTAGTATCACTTCAAACCGCCTTAGTTGATTGAGCCTACAAAGGTGAGTTTACATTCACACCATTGAATTATATCTTCATGCATTCACTATTTATACTCAATTTTCCACAAATCTGATCGTAATCTCAACAACCCCAGTCCATCAATTGTTTGTTGTTTCAATTACTTAACGTGAAATCTCATACAACTATATTGCTTGAAGCAAATCTTGATGCTTGGTTGAGGTAGTAAAGGATCTTCTTGAGTCAGTTTTATCTGTTAAAGGTTTGATCTTGACAACCCAGTTCATAATTTTTTTTCTTGTTTCATTTACTTGAAGTAAATTTCATCAGTTAAATGATATGTAAAATCTTGTGGTTTTTTAGATTTTAATTATATCCCATTGACGGGACTGCTATTTTTTCATATAGGTAACGGAGCAGAATGTTTGCAATGACTATTGTTGCCTCATCTCCTTTAGTTTTAAGTTCGGAATCTGACCCGTATTTATTGGAAAAGAAATTCGGGATCTAATCTGACATTACTCGATGTGAATATATAATCACTAAGGCTTTAGCTGCAATATGCTCCAGTTTTACCTTCACGAGTAATTGATTGAGAATGTCAAGTGTAAGTCTATATCCATGTCTGGACGGCTACCATCATTACATGAAGTTATTTCCCTTATACCTTAAACAGATAATGACAATATCTTTCCTTTTCTTTCATTGCATTGTGTTCAAGATTTATAGTGTAACTATTGCTCATGATGAGCAATGATTTGTAAGAAATTAATGAACTGAAATTGGGTCTTCAAATTGTCTTTATCCTTATTTTTCGTATGTTCATTTTTTAAGAGAATGCAGTTGCAGTAGCAAAGGTCATTGATGTGGAAAGATATCCAAGAACAATTAAACTTGAATAACAACTTTATTTTATTGCCAGACCATATTTACACTGACCAAACATTTAAAAAGACATAAAGAAAGATAGATAGATAAAACAAGAAATTCTACTCAACGATATAGTCTTTGTTACTCCTCTCCTATATCACCACACTTTTATAATTTTCTCATTTATTTTGTCAGCTCTTCCATATGTTTTTTCATTAATTCAGCTCCTCACCATTTTCTCATTTATTTTTGTAGATTTTTGTACCTTTCAGTAAAGGCTCTTCTAGAGAATCTTTGCGCATATTTTTTTTAAAACAATTATCATGTGACTCGAATTTCCATAAATTTGGAAATTAAAAAGAATAATGGTTAAGCCAACACTTTGGCAAAATGAACCTATGAGCAGTATAAATTTGGTTTAATTTTGTTAGTTTATTATACTTTACTGAGTTAAGTACAACTTGTTGTATCACTTTATCTTGAAGTTGGAACTTCAATTTGTTTTCCTCTTGTGGGCATCATAAAGAAAACCCAAGTCTCATGTTGAGTCAATTTTTTTTAAAAATATTTGTAGTTTGAGATTGATTCAGTGAAAAACCTGAACTTGCATTTTCTTTCTACTCTCTTTTCCGTATCAGCTGGATCGAGCATTCTATTACTTGTATTGTCTTTTGTAGTTTAAGATCATTGAACATGTTTGCTAGGAATTTGATGACTTTACTAATGTAGTTTGTTCAATTCTTTTGTGTAGAAAAGAATTTGATAGTATTTCTCTTTGACCATTTCTCCTTTTGTCACTCGTCTATATATGTTTGCTCTAAATATTATCACCTTCTATGTATATTTGCTTATGACTGAAGCACTGAAATTTTTGCATATTTGTGAATTTACATGAATTTGCAAAATTTTTGCAGCAAAATTTTGGCATATTTGTGAAATTTTGGCACTCGTCCATTAAGTTGATTTCTCAGTAGTAAAAATCAAATCTTGATCTTAGGGGGTCATGCTAGATGAAGAAAACTTAAATTGTGTTTGTTCTAAGAGAATTGAGATTCTCTTTAAGGGATAATGACTTTATTTATACTCTTTTGTAGGTGGAGTAGATAAAGCAAGGGAAGACGCAGGTAGTGATAAAGAACTTGACCTTACTTAAGAGAATTTGAATTGTTGATTTTTGTAGATGCTTGTGGCGGTTTCTAGGAATGTTTGTTATCAAAAAAATTTAAAACTTTTAACTCTTGAAATATCAAATGTATGTACATGGTAACATTTCATCGCTATCTATGGATTTATTAGCTTGTTGGACAATATGGATTATGAATTGTTTCATTTTGTTATTTATATAAATTTTAGTGTTTTATAGTTTATTGTATATATATGTAAATCCTTATGTGTAGCAGGGGCAATAATTTCAATTCTAATATTACACTGTTACAGCGAATAGAACCGTTGCCATAGGACTACAAACCGTTGCAATATGTAATAGAACCGTTGCCATAGGACCTGTAAACCGTTCCAAAATAATTTAAAATTTCTTGCAATATGTAGTAGAACCGTTGACATAGGACCTGCAAACTGTTCCAAACTAATCTAAAAATCGTTGCAATAGGTAGTAGAGCCGTTGCCATAACACCTGCAAACCGTTCCAAAGTAATCTAAAAAACCGTTGCCATAGGTAGTTCAACAGTTGCAATGTCACGCCCCGAAATCCCACCATCGGGCCGTGATGGCGTCTAACGTTGAACCCGCTAGACAAGCTAACGTGTATAGATAAACTAGCATATCAACATCAATTTAATAGGATAAACTAAACGGTTCACAATTGTAACAGCGGAAATAAATACGGTCTCATGCTAATTAAGGATATAATAATACAACGACGCAATATTTCCCAAAACCTGGAGTCACAAACTCACGAACTGTCTAAGAGTGCTAAATACAAGTCTGAAAGGAAGTACATGTCTGCCTCTGAAACTAAAGGAAAAACAAGACAGAATCGAGGACAAAGGGATGGAAGAGACGCCAAGGCCCACGAACACCAGCGGGTATACCCTGAAGCCTCTATGATGAGCTGGAAGACACTCCCACTAATGATGTCCTCCGGGTCCGGCTGCGTAATCTGCACAACATAAAGAAGTGTGGGTGTAGCGTCAGTACAACTGACTCCATGTACTGAGTAAATGTCGAGCCTAACCTCGACAAAGTAGTGACGAGGCTAAGACACGACAATAAAATGTACCTGTGCAGTTCAATAATATAGCAGAAACTATATAAGAAACAATTACGGGGAGAACATGCTAGGAGTAAGAGATGGAAAATACTAAAATGACAGAAACGAAAACAACAGTCTGAAATATCGAAAAAAATCATAACAGGAAATGACAACATAGATTAAACAGTGAAAGATGCGGCACGACATGTCCCCTCGTGCAAAATAACAATATAAAACACGGCACAGAATGTCTCCTCGTGCATAATCAATGTAAGCACGGCACAGAATGTTCCGTCGTGCATAATCAATGTAAACATGGCACGAAATGTCCCCTCGTGCATAATAAATAAAACACATGGCACGAAATATCCCCTCGTGTATAATAAATACAAAACATGACATGGAATGTCCCCTCGTGCATAATAAATATAAAACATGGCACAGAATGTCCCTTCATGCATAAATAATATAAAACGTGGCACGGAATGTCCCCTCGTGCATAAATAATATAAAATATGGCACGGAATGTCCCCTCATACATAAATAATATAAATCATGGCACGGAATGTCCCCTCGTGCATAAATAATATAAAACATGACACGGAATGTGCCCTCGTGCATAAATAATATAAAACATGGAACGGAATGTCCCCTCGTGCTTTGACACTCTTCCTCACCCAAAAAACAATCACAAACAAGGGCAAGGAAATAGACAGAGTGAAAATAGAAATCCCGGCAAGGGAACATCAATTAAATAATTAAATCCCGGCAAGGGTTATCAATTAAATAATTAAATCCTGGCAAGGGAACATCAATTAAACAATTAAATCCCGGCAAGGGAACTATATAATAATGACCCGGAAAGGGTATATTTCAATAACCCTTTCTCTTTCTTTCACTTTATTTTCAATGATTTATTCTATTACTTGAGCCAATGCTCCAAAGATAGTAATTATCTCATATATCATCATTATTCGTTTCACAATTTGAGCCAATGATCCAAATATGTAATTATCTCATATATCTTCATTATTCGTTTCACGATTTGAGCCAATGCTCCAAAGATGTTTAAAGATTTCAATTCCCTTCACATGCCCATGTCCAATATATAAAGATCATCAATTGACCATAAAAACTACAACAAAGTCAGAATATTAACAATATAGGGACTCACGGTCATGCTAGACACCAATGTATAGATACTCGTCACCATGCCTATAAATCGTACTTGACAATGAGAAAATAGCAAGTAATACTCAACTCCTTTTCCCTCAAGCTAAGGTTAGACCAAACACTTACCTCGGGTCCAAAGTATAGCAATCAACCCTCTAACACCGCCTTTCCTTTAGAATTCGACTCCGGAAAGGTATTATCTAGACATAATCAACTCAAGTATATCAATAAGGATTCAATGATTCAATCATATGGCCTAATTATCCATTTCTAGCATTCTTTCAAAATTATCAAAATTCGACCCCAGGCCCACTCGCTCAGATTCTTGAAATTCTCGAGGGGAATACTCACCCAAGGCCTAAGGATCATTAATATACGATTTTTACTTGATTTCACGGCAAATCCACAGAAAATTTCTCAACGATCATAAGTTCTAGGTCACTACCTAATTTCTTGAATTTTGCACTAGTTTGTGTAGTTAATTAGGCTAAGATTCATGCATGAAACAAATTTATGGGTGGAGTTCACTTACCTCACAAGACTTGGTAGAAAGCTCTCAAAAATGGTTGAAATCTCCTAAGGAGGAAGATGAAAAATGAGAGAAATGGGTTTAAAACCCGTACATAAACTCACTGCCTGCAAAGTGATCGCACCTGCGATGACTGGGACCGCACCTGTGGTCTCGAACTTGCGAGGAGAACCTCGCACCTGCGGAATTGGGCTAGGGGGTTCTGGGATTGCACCTGCGAAGTGGAGACTGCTCCTGCAGCCTCGCACCTGCAATGCCTGGGACCGCACTTGTGGTCTCGCACCTGCGATGCTGGGCAACCGCACCTGCGGTCACACCTGAGCAGGTGCACCAGCAGCTGTGTTTCGCTGGTTTTTAGGCTCGTTAGGTGCCCGGAAGGCACCTGGGCCCACCCAGCCCTAATCCAAATATACAAACGAGTCCCAAATCACAATACAGACTCGCTCGAGCCTTCGGAACACTCAAAAAAATGCTAAAACTCAAAATCACACCCCCAAACCTCATGAACCAAACCTAGGAATTTTAAGTTTTCTAACTTTGCTAATAACGTGCCTAACAGGCCAATGCATCTCGAAATGATACCAAATTTCACAGTTACCGCAAAAAACATCCTACGAACTTTCCCGTGCGATCAAATCGCTAGAACAACATCATATACGTCAAATTAAGCCTCAAAGTCCATGAATTCTATCAAATTTCATAAAACATCAAATTTTCCATTTTAAGCCCGAAACATGTCAAACGAAATCCGATTTCAATCAAACTCTACAGAAAGTTCTTAAATCATATATAAGACCTGTACCGTGCGCCGAAACAAAAATACGGGCCCGATACCATTACTTTCTAATCAGATTTTATTTTCAATTTCCCTAAATATTTTCAGAAAATAAGTTTACTCAAAAATTCATTTCTCGGGTTTGGGACCTCGGAATTTGATTCCGGACATACGGCCAAGTCCCATATTTTCCTACGGACCCTCCGGGACCGTCAAATCACGGGTCCTGGTCCGTTTACCCAAAATGTTGATCAAAGTCAAATTTATTCATTTTAATATCAAATCTTAGCATTTTTTCTCACAGAATTTCACATTTAAGCTGTCCGACTACGCGCCCGGACTGTGCATGCAAATCGAGGTAATTACAAATAAGCTTTTCAAGGTCTCGGATGTATGGAATGGGTAATAACGTAGGTGATGACCCCTTTGGGTCGTCACATTCTCAACCTCTAAAACAACCGTTCGTCCTCGAACGGACAGAAGAAGGAAGTACCTGAGTCAAAAAATAAATGAGGGTAACGGCTACGCATATGGGACTCGGACTCCCAGGTCGATGCCTCAGGAGGCTGACCTCTCCACTAAACACGAACATATGGGAAACTCTTGGATCTCAACTGATGAATCTGCCGGTCTAAAATAGCTATCGGCTCCTCCTCATAAGATAAGCCCTTGTCCAACTAGACAGTGCTGAAACATTACACGTGGGCTGGATCGCCGTGATACCTCCGAAGCATGGACACATGAAAACCTGGATGCACGGCTGATAAGCTAGGCGGCGATGCAAGTCTATAAGCCACCTCTCCCACTCGATCAACAAGCTCAAACGGACCAATGAACCTAGGACTAAGCTTGCCCTTCTTCCCAAATCTCATCACGCCCTTCGTAGGTGACACTCGAAGCAATACTCGCTCACCAACCATGAAAGCCACATCTCGAACCTTGCGATCTGCATAACTCTTTTTCCTGGACTGAGCTGTACGAAGCCTATCCTGAATGATCCTGACCTTGTCCAAGGCCTCCTGAACCAAATCTGTACCCAACAACCGAGCCTCTCCCGGCTCAAACCATCCAACCGGAGATCGACACTGCCTACCATATAAAGCCTCATAAGGAGCCATCTAGATACTCGACTGGTAGCTGTTGTTGTAAGCAAACTCTGCTAAAGTCAAGAACTGATCCCATGATCCTCCAAAGTCAACAACACAAGCTCGGAGCATATCCTCCAATATCTGAATAGTCCACTCGGACTGTCCATCCGTCTGAGGATGAAATACTGTGCTCAACTCCACCTGGGTGCCTAACTCTCACTGAAATGCTCTCCAGAAATGCAAGGTAAACTGCGCGCCCCGGTCCGAAATGACAGATACCGGCACACCATGAAGGCGAACAATCTCCCGGACATAGATCTCAGCTAACCTCTCGGGTGAATAGGAAATTGCCACAGGAATGAAATGTGCTGACTTGGTCAGCCTATCAACAATAACCCAAACTGCATCGAACTTCTTCCGGGTCAACGGAAGTCCAATAACGAAGTCCATAGTGATCCTCTCCCACTTCCACTCGGGAAGCTCAATCCTCTTAAATAAACCACCAGGCCTCTGATGCTCATACTTAACCTGTTGACAATTCAAACACTGCGCTAGATATGCCACAATATCCTTCTTCATTCTATGCCACCAATAATGCTGCCGCAAATCCTGATACATCTTCGCGGTGCCCGGATGAATAGAGTACCGAAAACTATGGGCCTCCTCTAAAATCAATTCTCGAATCCCATCAACATTGGGCACACAAACTCGCCCCTGCAATCTCAAAAAACCATCATCATCTAAGGTCACCTGCATGGCACCTCCACGTTGCACCGTGTCTCTAAGGACACACAAATGGGGATCATCAAATTGCCGATCACGGATACGCTCTAATAATGAAGAACGAGCGACCGTACAAGCCAACACTCGACTAGGCTCAGAAATATCCAACCTCACAAATCGATTGGCCAAAGCCTGAACATCCAAAGCAAGCGGCCTCTGACTGGCCGGAATAAAAGCAAGACTGCCAATGCTAGCTGTCTTCCTACTCAAAGCATCAGCCTCCACATCGACCTTCCCTGGGTGATATAAGATGGCAATATCATAATCCTTCAACAACTCCAACCACCTTCTCTGCCTCAAATTCAACTCCTTTTGCTTGAACAAGTACAGAAGACTCTTATGATCCGTGAACACCTCACATGCCACGCCATACAGATAGTGCCTCCAAATCTTCAATGTGTGGACAATGACTGCCAACTCCAAATCATACACTGGATAGGTCTTCTCATGAATCTTCAACTGCCTCGAAGCATAAGCAATGACCTTGACATCCTGCATCAACACTGCACCAAGCCCAATACCGGAAGCATCGCAATTGACTGAATAAGACCCTGAACCTGTGGGCAAAACCAATACCGGTGCCGTAGTCAGAGCTGTCTTGAGCCTCTGAAAGCTCACCTCACACTCGTCCGACTATCTGAACTAGGCACCCTTCTGGGTCAACCTGGTCATCGGGGCTGCAATAGATGAGAACCCTTCCACAAACCGATGATAATAGCCTGCTAGTCCCAAGAAACTCCGAATCTCTGTAGATGATGATGGTCTAGGCACTCCTTGACTGCCTCAATATTGTTTGAGTCAACCAAAATACCGTTTGCTGATACGACATGACCCATGAATGCAACTGAACTCAACCAGAACTCATACTTCAAAAACTTTGCATATAGCTTACTGTCCTTCAGAGTCTGAAGAACCACTCTGAGATGATACTCGTGCTCCTCCTGACTGCGAGAGTATATCAATATATCATCAATGAAGACTATTACGAACGAGTCCAAATAAGGCCTGAACACGCGGTTCATCAAGTCCATAAAAGCTGCTGGGGCATTTGTCAACCCGACATGACTAAAAACTCGTAATGCCCGTACCGAGTGTGGAAAGCTATCTTAGGGACATCGGATGCCCTAATCCTCAACTGATGGTAGCCAGATCTCAAGTCTATATTCGAATATACCCTGGCACCCTAAAGCTGATCAAGCAAATCATCAATCTTTGGTAGTGGATACTTATTCTTGATTGTAACCTTGTTCAATTGCCGGTAATCAATGCACATCCTCATCGAACCATCCTTTTTCTTCACAAACAATACTGGAGCACCCCAAGGAGAAATGATGGGCCTAATGAAACCCTTCCTAAGCAATTCTGCAATTGTTCCTTCAACTCTTTCAACTCTGGCGGGGCCATGCGATACGGCGAAATAGAAATGGGCTGGGTGCCCGGAGCCAGATCAATGCAGAAATTAATGTCCCTGTCGGGTGGCATCCCCGGCAGGTCTGAAGGGAAGACCTCAGGAAACTCACGAACCACAAGTACCGAATCAATAGGGGGAACCTCAACACTTGAATAGCGCACATAAGCTAAATAAGCCAAACACCCCTTCTCGACCATACGTCGAGCCTCACGTATGAAATAACACTGCGGGTAGAATAACCAGGACTTCCTTTCCACTCTAAACGGGGCAAACCCGGTAAGGCTAAGGTCACCATCTTAGCATGGCAATCCAAGATAGCATGATATGGGGATAGCCGTCCATCCCCAATATAACATCAAAGTCGACCATACCCAAAAGCAACAAGTCAACATGGGTCTCAAGACCCCCAATCACCACAACCAAAGAACGATGGACACGATCAACCATGATAGAATCACCCACTGGTGTAGATACATAAACAGGAATACTCTGTGGATCACTAGGCATGACCAGGTATGGTGCAAAATAAGAGGACACATACGAATACGTAGACCCTGGATCAAATAGCACTGAAGCGTCTCTCTCACAAACCCGAATAGTACCTGTAATGACTGCATCTGAAGACATAGCCTCTGGCATGGCTGGAAGAGCATAACATCGGGGTTGGGCCCTACCACCCTAAACCACATCTCTAGGACGGCCTGCTGCTAGCTGGCCTCCACCTCTGGCTCCTTAGCTCCACCTCTATGACCTCTATCTCCACTTCTAGCACCTCTACCCCCACCTCTAGCTGGTTGAGCAGGCTGTGGAACACGTGGTGCCTGTACCGTGGCACGAGAAGCCTGATGTTGAGACCTGCCAGAACCTCGGGGGAAAACCTGGAAATGTGCCCCAAACCACTGGAAGTATAACAAGGCTTCTGCTGATGTGACTACTGAATCTGGAACTGGCCCAGTCGACCATGATAACCACCCTGGAAATTCTGAAGCGACGGTGCATCGATAGGTGTCGGTGGCGCACTGTAAGGCTGCTGATCGGAATAGTGCTGATAACCACGACCACCTGAAGTACCATGGGAAACCTAGAGAGCTGACTGAAAAGGTCTGGGAGGATGACCTCTGCCTGAAGAATCCCTGCCTCCAGATAAGGCTCCATTGAAATGACCGAAATGACGGGGCCTCTTGTCAGCCCCCTGACCACCTCCCTGTGACAAAATCATCTCAATCCTCCTGGCCACATTGGCCGCATCTTGGAACGATATATTTGTACCTGACTCTCTAGCCATTCGAAGTCTGATAGGCCGGGCCAATCCCTCGATAAACCTCTGAACCCTCTCCCGATCAGTGGGAAGTATCATAAGAGCATGTCAGGCTTGAGTGATGAGCCTGGTCTCGTATTGAGTGGCGGACGTAGATCCTTGCTAGAGATGCTCAAACTGCCTCCGAAGGTCCTCTCTCGGAGTAATGGGAAGAAACTTCCCCAGAAATACCTCTGAGAATTGAGTCTAAGTCAAAGGTGTAGATCCAGTTGGTCTGGCTAGGCAATAATCTCTCCACCAACTCTTGGCTGCGCCAGATAACCGAAAAGTAACGAAGTCAACCCTGTTGGACTCCACTATGCCCACATTCTGAAGAACCTCATGTCAGCTATCCAAATAACCCTGGGGGTCCTCTGATGGTGTACCGGTGTAAGTAGCAGTATATAACTTGGTGAATCTGTCCAGTCTCCACAGAGCATCTGCTGACATAAGTGCTCCCTCTGCTACCGGTGCTGCAATATCTGGCTGGGCTACTCCCGCTGGCTGAGGTGCCGGAGTCAGTAACTATGGAGCTAGCTGCTGTGGCACGCGGGCGACAGGAATCTGGGCCCCTTCCCCAGCCTAAGAGACGGCTGGTGCTATAGGAAGAAGACCCGCTTGTGCTACACTCTCCATGAGTCCGACTAGACGGACAAGGGCGTCCTGAAGCACTGGGGTAGCTATGAACCCCTCTGGGACCTGAGCTCGTCCAACTTGGACTGCCGGACCTGGGACATCCTCGTTAGACTCGACCTGAGGGTACTCCACTGGGGCTGCTGCTTTAGACTGAGCCCGGCCTCGGCCTATGGCACGGCCTCGAACCTAACCTCGACCCCGAGTAGGAGCTGTAGCAGGAGTGTTGGGCTGCTGAGCGGAACCAAGGGAAGCACGCGTCCTCGCCATCTGCGCGAGAATAGAATAGAAACTCAATCAGTACTCAGAATTCATAGCACACGATAGAGATGGAAAAGAAGTATGAAGTTATCCTAACTTTGCAGCCTCTGGGGAATAAATACTTCTCCGTACCGATCCCTTATACTCTACCAAGTTGTCCGTGAGTTGTGTGACCTAAGTAACCTAGTCCTCTGATACCAACTTGTCACGCCCCGAAATCCCACCATCGGGCCGTGATAGCGTCTAATGTTGAACCCGCTAGACAAGCCAACGTGTATAGATAAACTAGAATATCAACATCAATTTAATAGGATAAACTAAGCAGTTCACAATTGTAACAGCGGAAATAAATACGGTCTCATGCTAATTAAGGATTTCATAATACAACGACGCAAAATTTCCCAAAACCTGGAGTCAAGAACTCACAAACTGTCTAAGAGTGCTAAATACAAGTCTGAAAGGAAGTACATGTCTGTCTCTCAAACTAAAGGACAAAAAAGACAGAATCAAAGACAAAGGGATGGAAGAGACGCCAATGCCCACGAACGCCAGCAGGTATACCCTGAAGCCTCTATGATGAGCTGGAAGACACTCCCAAAACATAAAGAAGTGCAGGTGTAGCATCAGTACAACCGACCCATGGTCTGAGTAAGTGCCGAGCCTAACCTCGACGGAGTAGTGACGAGGCTAAGACACGACAACAAATTGTACCTCTGCAGTTCAATAATATAGCAGAAACTAAATAAGAATACAATTACAGGGAGAACATGCTGGGGGTAAGAGATGGAAAATAGTGAAATGACAGAAATGAAAACAACAGTCTGAAATAGCGAAAAAAATCATAACGGGAAATGACAACAGAGATTAAACAGTGAAAGATGCGGCACGACATGTCCCCTCGTGCAAAATAACAATATAAAACATGACACGGAATGTCCCCTCATGCATAATCAATGTAAACACGGCACGGAATGTCCCCTCGTGCATAATAAATATAAAACATGGCACGGAATGTCCCCTCGTGCATAATAAATATAAAACATGGCACGGAATGTCCGCTCGCGCATAATAAATATAAAACATGGCACGGAATGTCCCCTCGTGCATAATAAATATAAAACATGGCACTGAATGTTCCCTCATGCATAAATAATATAAACATGGCACGGAATGTCCCCTCATGCATAAATAATATAAAACGTGGCGCGGAATGTCCCCTCGTGCATAAATAATGTAAAGCAAGGCACGGAATGTCCCCTCGTGCATAAATAATATAAAACATGGCACGGAATGTACCCTCGTGCATAATAAATATAAAACATGGCACGGAATGTCCCCTCGTGCATAAATAATATAAAGCATGGCACAGAATGTCCCCTCGTGCATAAATAATATAAAACATGGCATGGAATGTCCCCTTGTGCTTTAACACTCTTCCTCACCCAAACAACAATCACAAACAAGGGTAAGGAAATAGACAGAGTGAAAATAGAAATCCTGGCAAGGGAACATCAATTAAACAATTAAATCCCGGAAAGGGAACATCAATGAAACAATTAAATCCCGGCAACGGAACATCAATTAAGCAATTAAATCCCGGCAACAGAACTATATAATAACGACCCGGCAAGGGTATATTTCAATAGTTCTTTCTCTTTCTTTCACTTTCATTTCCATGATTTATTCTATTACTTGAGCCAATGCTCCAAAGGATCTAATTATCTCATATATCTTCATTATTCGTTTCACAATTTGAGCCAATGCTCCAAAGATCTAATTATCTCGTATATCTTCATTATTCGTTTCACGATTTGAGCCAATGCTCCAAAGATGTTATTATCTCATATATCTTCATTATTCATTTCACGATTTGAGCCAATGCTCTAAAGATGTTTAAATATTTCAATTCCCTTCACATGCCCATGTACAACATATAGAGATCATCAATTAAGCATAGAAACTACAACAAAGTCAGAATATTCACAACATAGGGACTCGCGGTCATGCTTAACACCAATGTATAGATACTCATCACCATGCCTATACATCGTATTTGACAATTAGAAAATAGCAAGTAATACTCATCTCCTATTCCCTCAAGCTAAGGTTAGACCAAACACTTACCTCGGGTCCAAAGTATAGCAATCAACCCTCTAACACCTCCTTTCCTTTATAATTCGACTCCGGAATGTTAATATCTAGACATAATCAAGTCAAATATATCAATAAGGATTCAATGATTCAATCACATGGCCTAATTATCCATTTCCTAGCATTCATTCAAAATTATCAAAATTCGACCCCGGGCCCACTCACTCGGATTCTTGAAATTCTCGAAGGAATACTCACCCAAGGCCTAAGGATCATTAATATACGATTTTTACTTGATTTCATGGCCAATCCACAGAAAATTTCTCAATGATCACGAGTTCTAGGTCACTACCCAATTTCTTGAATTTTTGCACTAGTTTGTGTAGTTAATTAGGCTAAGATGCATACGTGAAACAAATTTATGGGTGGAACTTACTTACCTCACAAGACCTGGTCAAAAGATCTTAAAAATGGTGGAAATCGCCTA
This sequence comes from Nicotiana knightiana, assembly GCA_005239525.1. NCBI lineage: Eukaryota > Viridiplantae > Streptophyta > Magnoliopsida > Solanales > Solanaceae > Nicotiana > Nicotiana knightiana. Next base: position 16,580 of record ML375684.1, read on the forward strand.
AGGAGGAAGATGAAAAATGAGAGAGATGGGTTTAAAACCCGTACTTAAACTCACTGCCTGAACAATGATTGCACATGCGATGGCTGGGACCGCACCTGCGGGATTGGGTTAGGGGGTTTGGGATCCACCTGCGAAGTGGAGATTGCTCCTGCAGTATCGCACCTGCGATGCTGGGCAACCGCACCTGCGGTCACACCAGAGCAGGTGCACCAGCAGCTGCGTTTTGCTGGTTTTTAGCCCCGTTAGGTGCCCGGAAGGCACTTGAGCTTACCCGAGACCTAATCCAAATATACCAACGAGTTCCAAATCACAATATGGACTCGATCGAGCGTTCGGAACACTCAAAACAATGCTAAAACTCGAAATCACACCCCAAACCTAGGATTTTAAGTTTTCTAACTTCGCTAACAACATGCCGAACTGGCCTATGCATCTCGGAATGATACAAAATTTCACAGTTAACTCACACAACATCTTACGAACTTGCCCGTGCGATCAAATCGCCAAAACAACATTAACTAAATCAAATTAAGCCTCAACGTCCATGAATTCTATCAAATTTCATAAAACATCAAATTTTCCATTTTAAGCTCGAAACACGTCAAACGAAATCCGATTTCAACCAAACTCTACGAAAAGTGCCTAAACCATATATAAGACCTATACCAGGTGCCAGAACCAAAATACGATCCCGATACCATTACTTACTAATCAGCTTTCATTTTCAATTTCCCTAAATATTTTTAGAAAATAATTTTACTCAAAAGTTCATTTCTCGGGCTTGGGACCTCGGAATTCGATTCCGGACATACGCCCAAGTCCCATATTTTCCTATAGACCCTCTGGGACCGTCAAATCAGGGGTCCGGGTCCGTTTACCCAAAATGTTGACCGAAGTCAAATTTATTCATTTAATTATCAAATCTTAGCATTTTTTTCTCACAGAATTTCACATTTAAGCTGTTTGGCTACGCGCCTGGATTGTGTACGCAAATCGAGGCAATTACAAATGAGATTTTCAAGGCCTCGGAAGTACGAAATGGGTAATAACAGAGGTGATGACCTCTTTGGGTCGTCACATGCAATATCTTAAAGAAATCGTTGCCATTTCTATAATAATTGTTACGGATTAATAGCTATAGTAACGGTTCTTGACCGTTGCATTTAACTTTATGTAACAGACATTAACCGTAGTAGTTGATAAGAATAAGCGTTCCAACAGGAAGAGGGAAAACCATTGCGATAGACTGTGCTATAGCAACGGATATTTGAACCGTTCCATAAGCTCTATAGGCACTCTAGCTCGTGGAACGGGCGATGAACCGTTGAAATACGTTTACGGCAACGGTTTTCTTACCTATTGGAACACTTTACCATGCGTTGCCATAGGTGAATTTTCCAGTAAGGCCCGATGGATCCTTCCTGGTTCCATTCTCCATCAGCTTCTATTACATTTACTCCCTCACCCATGTGATCTAGAAGAGGGTTATTACATATATTGGGCATGGATTCATTTGCCTGTCTAACGTTGGTGTCAATCAGTGTTTGGATCTTATTTTACAACATGCGGGATTCATTGATAGCATGTCTCTTCATGTCTAAATTGTAGGCAAACGTCTTGTTGGGGTTGAGCCATTGAGAAGGATTTTCAATAGCAGTTGTAGTACTGGAATTGACATAATCAGCAACCTTCAGTCTCTCACATAGTTCGTCTATGGGTTCGGCGATAGGAGTATAATGTCTGGGAGTTCTGCGGTCGAAGTTGAATCATGGTTGTGGGTAGATTTAACGGGCAGAAGGAGATGGATGGTAATTTGCAAGTTGCGTATTATAGGTATGGTAGGTGGTGGCAGGGTAATGGTATTTTTGAGGTTAAGGTTGATATGTTGGTGGAGGTATCTGATAGGTAATGAGATACTTAGGGCCCTGGGCTACCATCACGACACCCACGTCTTTCTTCTTCGAAATGCCTAAGTATGTAAAGTGTTATTGGTGGCTTGTAGCCCCTCGAAATTAGTCACCTTATCGCTCTTGGTTTCCTCTTCTATTCTTTCTCCTAATTTGATGGTGTCGGAGATTTTTTATTCTCTATAACTGTTTACCCCTAAAATGGTAATGAAAATTATATTTGATTTTGTGGTTCTAAAAATATGTGATTTATTTTTATGCTATTTGTTAGGCAATAGATTCTAAATATGAGCTAGGAGAACAAGGTAAGAGTAAATAAAAGTAATGATATGCAAACCAAGCATTCACAAAACAACGTCTCGAGCTGGCCGAAGCAGGGCCTTGAGGTCGAGATATGACGCCTAACTGAGGATGGTCGATGGAGGAATAACAGTACAAGGCCTCGAGAGTGACCCTTTATCATCAATAATGAGAGATAAATGAATAAAAGTTAATGAACACAATAAATGAAAGGCAATAAATCAGTAGAACAAATATTGAGTATGATAAGAAGGCATACAATGTTCTTGTTGTATTTTATATTCATGTGTCCAAAAAATGACAAGGATCCTCTTTATATAGGAGGGGGAATCCCAACATAGTACATGTGTAGTTAATACAAAGTAAGACAGCTGGTACAACTATTTAATGACTTGGTACGGGCTTGTACCATTCTTACAGACTTGGTCAGCTCTAGCCACATGCCCTTGGAAATATCCCGCCTTTCCACGATGGTCATCGATTTATGCTGCACCCGGATCGAGCACAATGAGCCATGGATGCGCTTCCTCGAGGGATACACCTCAGGGTCGAACAATGAATTCCAGTTCGGGCTCCTCGAGGTCAATCGTGGGACACCATAACGGTCCCAAAATCGGACTCCCCAATTTTGGTCGTACACAGATAGTCCCCGTATTTCTTGGAATGAAATGATAAGAAAAGATCTTGAGTTCTTGCCTCTTCGATATCTTAATTATGATGTCAGCCATGTGAGATCATTAAATGTCATGACAGAAAGGCTGCACAGCGGTCGCTGTCAGCACGGTTATCGAAAAGCCCATGAACCATTTTTGATCAACCTTTTCGCTTCCCAATATATTCAACCGATTCCTATAAATACCTCCATTTATATCTTTCGTACTTTTACAAAGCCTTCTAGCCTTCAAATCTTTGCTAACAGTTTCTTTCTTTCATCCTTCTTCAGCGTTCACTTCTTCATCTTCTTGCTTTGGAAATTTTCTATAGCCATGAACAAATCTTCTACAACGGTCCCTTAGAAAGAGGGAACCGCTTCTTCGTCACGCCCGTCTAAGGGCAAATCAAAAGTACCTCCTCGTATTGAGGTGTGCATTCCCGGTCACTTTGAGACATCTTTCAATTTTAAGATCGATAAACCACCCTCAATATCGGGCCGATGCGAGCCCATGTCTCGGTACATAAGTGTGGTGACCGACGTGAAGAGGGTGAAAATAGACTGCCGCCGGGGGGGAGCAGTGCATGTAGAAATTCCTTCATCTGAGGAAAGCATAATTACACATAAAGTTGTCTTCCTCAGCGTATATACGTATCTTTTCACTTTAGGCCCTGTAAATTCTTCTTCTCCATCGATAGACCCGGTGATCCTCTATTTCTGTCGCCAGTATCGAGTGACGCTCGGTCAAAATTATCCTTCTTTCTGGAGAATTTTCTACATTATTAGATATTTCTCGAACATGTTCGGGGGGATGTCTTTCACCCTTGATCGCCTGATCAGGTTATATAACCCTCGTCTCTATCGAGGAGACTTAGTCAAGCTACAACATCGATCTGCCAAAGCATTCTTTTCCTGCATCGACGAAGACAAAGACCAGGGATGGATGAGCCAGTTTGTTCGAGTCGGGACCTCGGACCTCATCCCTTACGAAAAGATGCCATTCCCGGAGGAATGGAACATGAGATGTAAGTGTTCCTGTATCACCTTTTTCTAATTCTTAACTGACCCCTTTACTTTTTACTTGATTCTTTTTTGATTGCACAACCATTGTGTGGTTCTCTGGTGTGATCAGGGACCTCCCGGCATGGGTTAAGCTCTTGGATTCCGCCTCCCTATATAACGAGCGGGTTTGGCATGATTTGGCCAAAACGCGATGGCAGGCCAAGAATCATTGTAAGCCCTCATCACTGTTACTTCTATATCTCTTATGAGTAAATCTCATGGCGACAAGTCTCATATTTTATTTTTGTGTGGGCCTCGGGGAAGCCGTTTCGATGAGACCGCCTCCTCATGGCGAAGAAGAGTCCCAAAAACCTGCGGAGTCTCCAAAACCAAAGAAACCTAAGACTCGAAATCCTAAGACCGATGCCAGAATTTTGACCTCAGTAACTGCAGAAAATCTTCATAATGAATACGAAGATGATGATAGTTACCCTTTGGTACAAAGGGTAAGATGAAGCGCTGATGCGAAGGTGGCCGATGCGGAACCGCCTTGCACTGAAGAGACCCTCGAGGAGGGTTTAGGTTTAGTCCCTAGGTCAACCTTTGGACAGGGAGCGACCTGTGCTGATGAATACCTGGTTGGTGGAACCGATTTCGGGATTCTTCGAGGGCAAATGAAACCTCGATAGAAGTTGATGCCCTGGGCAATTTGCAATCAAGCCCGTCATTCTCGTCGGGGCAGGTACAGGATACCCAGAACAGGGAGGCTCCCGATGCTGGGGCCTCTCGGGGAGAGAATGATTTCTTCGAGGACTACTTTGTTGATGTCGAAGAAGACACCGATCTTGATGCCCCGGTTTCTTTTGTGGAGGCTACGATAATCCAAAAATGGGTAACTTCTCGATATATTACTTTTGCTTCAAGTTTTTATTCTTGTTTTTCTAACTTCTCTCCTTTGCGATGTAGGTCATGATGGTTTCATGATGAGGAGCTTGAGAACCTCACATCGGAATCAAATGAGCCGAAGGCTTTGTATGCTTGAAAAGAGGAAGAGTTGGTCGACCTCCGAGCAGGCTCAAAGAAGGCGCTCCAAGAGAAGGATAGCTTCATCGAGTACGTAATCTGGTATTTTACAAGCTTGTCTTTTATTGTTATAAATGGGTGCTCATACCTCAGTTCAGTATTTGCAGATTGAGAAAAAGGATGCACTGGTGGGGTAGTTTCGAGGAGAGATCGCGGCTAAAGATACCGAGATCCTAGGGCTGAAGTGGCACAATGATAGCATGGCCTCGGAGAGGGAAATTTTTTTGGAGGAATTACCCTCGACTCAGAGTCTTCTTTGAGGTGCTCAAGAAGAATCTAACGCATTATCCACGGCTATGTCCGAGGCCGATGCGTTCATATCCTCCTACAGAGATGATGCTGTTGCCGCAAATAATCGGGCCAGAGAAATATCCGAAGAGGCCGAGCTCAAACTGGCTCAGGCCATTGCTCATGCTTGTTTGTAAGCCAGGAGGTGGCCCCTTGAGGAGGTGCATGCCAGCTTTTTTGATCTCTCTGCTGAGATTGAAGAATCCAGGGCCTTGGAGAATGAATCAGCAGTTCCGACTACTTCAGGTGAGGGCTCAGAAAGCGAATTGGGAAGTAGTGAGGATGAAGGATAAAATACTTTACCCTTCTTTACTTTTTTTTTTATATTTGGGCTCCCCGGTGTAGGTTGTAAAGCATTCTTGTAGATATATTTTTGGGAATGTAAAGGATTTCTTCATTTCGTATCTTCAAAACATTGCATATTCGTGTTTATGCAAAAGTTAATCTACAAATTTAAATTTATCTTCTTTGAGCCCGGTCTCGGAGTGACGAAGACCCTCGAGATCAAGCCATCAGGATATCAGCTACACGCCTTTCCGAGGTTGATTTAACCATTCGATCCCTCGAACTTTGTATGATAGTGTCATTCTCATGATACGACTGTGAATTGACCGAGGTGGCCCCCGCCAGTACATTTCCCACGATGTCATAACGGCTCTATCAAAGCTGATTGGCTATCAGAGTAAATGAATAGTCGCTGCTTTTTCTTATATATATCTGTTGTTTTTTTATTGAGGGATTTGCTGTTTGCAAAACTAATTTTTCCTTTCGATCTCCTCTTCTTGCATCATTTCTTCTACTACCTCAGTTCGAAGCTTTCGCCCGAGTTTTCATCTTCTTTTACTTGCTTCACAAGAGTCATGGTTTCCATGCCCAAATCTGCTAACCAGGAAGAGGGAAGCTCTACCTCTGCTTCCCGTCCGGCCGGTGGTACACCACTGGAATTTGGTGAGCTAACCTCGAACTGTTTCGTCCCGAGGAAGGACTTTACGTTGGAGAGACCTCTTGACATTCTTGTCCATCGAGAACACACATCGAGGTTCATTTCATCAATAGAAGAGAGACACTTCGAGGCCATGAGGAGAGACTGTAGATGGGGAAAAGAGCTGATGTTGCAGGTACTTTCTCGGGAAGAGGATATCATGGCCCACGTAGAGGGGGTTTTGAACGTATACACGTACCCCTTTACGTTGGGCCCTCTCGATCGAGTTGTGCTTGAGTTTTGTTGAAGATATAGAGTTACCTTAGCTCAGGTCCACCCGTCGTTCTGGTGGATAGTGTTGATGATAAGATTCTTTGCGCAGAAGGCCGAGCTCGAGTTCACCCTCAACCACCTCATCAAACTATATCGGCATTTTCATTACCGAGCTCTGATTACACTGCGACGTCGATCCACCAAGCCCTTTATCGCTAGTGATAATGAGGATGTGCACCGAGCGTTGATGAGTCGGTTTGTCTGAGTAAGGACTGTTGATACTATTCCTGCGGAGTTCCTGTCGTTCCCCGAGAAATGGAATTTTACACGTAAGTGATACGTTGTACTTTGTCATTTGTTGTTCTCAATGGAGTCGGAATCCGTAAGAATGTTTTTTTTCTTTCTCCGCAGCGATCTCGTGGTCGCCATACGAGGTCCTTCACCTAGCGGTTTGGACTCAAAAACTGGCAGCTTGTTCAACCTTTGATGAACGCAAGTGGCGAGATCTGTCAAAGGGCAGGTGGGAAGCAAAACATCATGGTATGTGTTGTATGGTTCCTTTCTTAAAGAATGCTCCTCTTTATGTTTATTAATTTCTTTGCTGCATGTATTGGTCAATTTTTTGAAGTGAGACCATGCCTTCTCGGAGAGGAGGAAAGATATTTGACTTCGGAGCCAAGCCAAGGTAATAAGAGCAAAGGATCCTCGGTGGACAATGATGCCCAAAGTGAGGCAAGGCCTGCCCAGAGGCGCAAAGAAGATGCAACCATTGAGGAAGGTCTTTCATTCATCGTCCGGTATACAAGCGGCGATGTGACCGAAAGGGAGGACACCACATCGAAGGCTAGAACCGAGAAGTCACCGGAGGCAGCTGGGCCTGCTAAACCCGAGATCTCCAGCCTTGAAGGATAGGTTCCACGGGAGGGGGTGAGCGAAGGTCCTTTGCCACCATCTTCTTCTCCCTTAGAAGGTACTTCGAAGGATGTTCAAGCAATTCAACTGGGGCCGATGAGACCAGACCAGTAGGTGTGCGCTCGACATTCGAGGAGGCTCAACGGTTCTGCTCTATGGTGAGCCTTGGTGATTTTTTAGGCCTTCTCAGCTTCATATTTTTTTCCTTTTAACCGAATATTCCTTCCCACAGGCCTTTGACAACCTCAAGTTTGAGCTGCTTCACTGCGAGGCTAAGCTGTGGAAAGCCTTAGACGGAAAGAAATCTCTTAGGCTTCTTTGTGAGAAGACAAGAGACTTGATACACCTCCGATCGGAGATGAATCGAAGTCAAGATTACAAGGGCAATCTCGAGAAGCGGGTAACCTTCATATTGAGGGAATACCGGCTTCTTTTTCCACTTTCGGAAACTAACGTTCTGTCATCTCAGTTACAGAGAAAAATGGAGGCGCTAGAACGCCTTTGGAGAGAAATCGGCCATGCCAATTTCGAACGCAATGAGTTGAAGGCATAGATAGGTGCTCATGTTGCGGATGAAAGGAATGCTTTCACTAAGGCCTCCGCCTTCGAGATACAACTTTGTAATGCTCGAGGGAGCAACTCGGTTCAGGAAAGTAGGATTACCAAGCTTGAGATAGGTCTTTTGAAGATGAAGGCCGAGATCGTGGACGCTTGAGCCGAAGCCGAGGAGGTTCGAGCGAAAGCCGATAAGAAGGTGGCCATCTACTTGAAACATCCTGTCGTGGCTCGCATTATGTTCGGAGAGGCTTCTGATCGAAAGAGGCTAATCAATGATTACGCCCGATGCAAATCCCAGAAAGAAACCCTAAAGGAGTTCCATGCTAGGGGCTTTGGCCTCTCGGAGGAGATAAAGCAGGCCAAGGCGGATGAGTTCGACGCCAAGTTCCTTGTTTATGATGATGAAGATAATAAGGAAGAGGCTGATGACGGTGTTGGTGCCGAGGAGGCCAATGGAGTGGTACTCCTCGAGGGGAAGAAAGACTAAGTCCCCGAGAGTATATTAGGCCTTTTATTTATGATTCTTTGCATAAGGCTCTTAGAGAGGTTTGTAAATGTGTTTTTGTATCATTGCATATATATAAGGAAACCTTTCGGTTTTCCCTTTATATAATTTCCAATAGTTTGTGTTTTTTCTTTTGTTTTGAACCTTGATGCTCGATAATAATTAGTCCGGTGAATTGGACATTAAACTAAAAAACTTGGGGTTTTGTGCTTGATGAGCTATTAGTAATAGCTGATAGTAAACAGTTTAGGGCTCAGTCCTCGAGTCAAATTTCTACTCATGCTCGTCAACCCTTAGGTTTTTCATATCGATCCTGAGGCTCTTTAGATTGGCTCGAAGGTTTTTTAGGCTGGCTCTTAGGCTCTTACGCATTGAGTCGATGTGACCTCTAATGTGGCTATTTTCTCCCTCGTTAATGACTTTTTTGAAATTTTTGTGTTCGTCTGACTCTTCGATGGCCCGACAGAACCTCGAAACCGATTCAATTGTGACGACAAATGAGCACCTCAGGGAGTTCGCTCGAAGGTTGAATATTTCGAAGACTTTTTCATGAAGGCTAATTGTTTCGAAAACCATTCATTGTTTGGAGCTGATATGATCAAAGCTCTTTTACTTTTTTCGAGGGTAGACCGATTAATCGGTTCTTTTCGGAGTATGTTAAAAATATTTGAAGGCCTGTAGTTTTATGGCGGCAGTCGGATGTCTTTCAGCCGTGCTAATTTCACCGGAGCCTTTTGATATGACCGTATTCTTTATGTTCAGCCGTAGCCTTTTGTTCCCCGAGTGAGGTAGTCTCGGCGTCTATATCGAGGGTATGCCTTTTTAGGGGTCTTACAAGTTCGAGTATATAGGCTTGAATTTAATATCGGGATTATGCCTTTTTAAGGTCTTACAAATCTGATGTTGTATCATGGAGGGCTTATGTAATGTTGCGCCGTGGAGGGCTTAAGAAATGTTGCCTCATGGAGGGCTTACGAGATTTTGCCTCATGGAGGGCTTACGAGATGTTTCCTCTTGGTGGGCTTATGTAATGTTGCCTCATGGAGGGCTTACGAAATGTTGCCTCATGGAGGGCTTACGAAATGTTGTCTCATGGAGGGCTTACGAGATGTTGCCTCATGTAGGGCTTATGTAATTTTGCCTCATGGATGGGTTATGAAATTTTTCCTCATGGAGGGCTTACGAGCATGCCTCTTCGAGGTCTTACATATTCGACATTTCATCATGGAGGGATTACGAGATGTTCCCTCATGGAGAGATTACGAGATGTTCCCTCATGGAGAGCTTACGAGCATGCCTCTTCGAAGTCTTATTGATTTGATATTTCCTCATGGAGGGTTTATGTAATGTTGCCTCATGGAGGGCTTACGAAATGTTGCCTCATAGAGGGCTTACGAGCTCGAGGTTGGTGGCTCGATGAGCTGGTTATCGATTTACAGTCCCCAAGAGTGGGGGGAGGGGGGTTTGCCCTGGAGCCGTTTCTTGTGAAAATAGCAAACTTAGTTGAAGCGCAAAAGCGTTTCGACGATAGAAGATACTCTTTTTATTACTTGATACAAGAATACATGTTTTGGCCATCAGGGGTTCGATTATTCTACGCGGATTTGGTTCGTTCGGCCGTTTGGTCTGATACATCATTATCCTGTCGAGACCCTCTTTGGCATATTTTTATTTCTTCGAGGAGGTGATCTTCCGGGGGGATGCCCCCAATATTCGAGGTTGATTGAAGAGAAGCCTTAAATAATTGATGAGTTCTCCTTAGGTATCATATGGATGTTGCCTCGTTAAAAACCTTGTCGGTAAAACTCATTTGGGATAAAATCCGATCTAAGGGAAAAAAAGCGCAACACATGCTCTAAAACCTATGGTCTTCGAGCTGGAGGGTGCTTCGATTCCTCTCAATCAAACACCTGCACATGAATTAGTAGAAAACATGAATAAGAAAGGGAGGGGGTTGTACCTTAATTTTGGTAGCGTTTAGCCTCGATATGTTTCAGTTGCTCGTTCTGATGACGCGGTACAGTCCTTTGTTCATCCATTCGGGTACAGCCGAGAGTGTAGTTCGTGATTGCTACTTGGATGTTTGCTTGTCTTTTGGCTCCTTCGATGTAGAAGGAATTGATGTCGGTGCCACATCGTGCACTACGAACATCTCTCTTGCTACATGCTGCTCCCAGTGTCCTGTTTTTATTCTATCCTCTATAGGAAATTTCATCATTTCATGAAGGGTTGATGGCACTGCTTTCATGCAGTGTATCCACGGCCTCCCAAGTAAGGCATTGTACCTCATGTCACCTTCTATGATATGAAACTTGGTGTCTTGAGTTGTGCCAACCACGTTGACCGGGAGGGTGATCTAATATTTTATTGTCTCGTTCGCCATGTTAAATCCATTGAGGACTCAAGAGGCGGGCATGATCTGATCGAGCAACCCGAGTTTCTCTACCACCCTCGACCTGATTATGTTGGCCGAGCTACCTGGATCCACAAGTACACGTTGAATTTGGAATTTATTTAAAGGAAAAGAAATTACCAATGCGTCTTTATGAGGCTGAGATAGGGTCTCAATGTCCTCTTTGCTGAATGTGAGGGTGTCCTTGGGTATGTAACTCCGAGTTCGCTTTTCCCTGGTGATGGATATTTTCGTTCTCTTGACAATGGGTCCATGCAGAGTGACGATCCCTCCAATGATCATGTGGATGATGTGTTGTGGTTATTTTGTTTCGTTTTTCCTGTTCACTTCTCTTTCCCAAAATAGATTTTTAGATCGGTCCTTGAGCAACTCTCGAAGGTTCTTTTTACTGATCAGTCGGGCTACCTCTTCTCGGAGCTGTCTACAAGCCTCGGTCCTATGACCGTGAGTGCCGTGATATTTGCACACCAAGTTAGGGTTCCTTTGTGAAGGATCTAACAGTATGGTTTTGGCCATCTGGTACCTTTGATTTTACCTATGGCTGATACGATGTTTGAAACATCAATGTTGAAGTTGTACTCAGACAACCGGGGTTCCTCCACCGACCCCGTGTGCCTGTCGAACCTGGCTTTGATAATGAGCCCCCGGGAATTCTAACCTTGATCCATTTTTTGATTGTTACGAGGTATACTGTGCCTCGGGGCGTTTCTTCGATCTTCAATGTATGATTGGTACCTTTCCTTGCTCGGTCTAGGTTCTCTCTCTGGAAACCTTGATTCATTCACTAAGAGCCTGCTAGGGTACACTGAACCCGTGGGGGCTCCCAATTGGTCATCATCGACCCTAATCTTTGACTGATACCAGTTGTGCACATCCGCCCAAGTTACTGCGGGACATTCAACCAAGTTATGCTTTAGCTGTTTCAAAGCTATCGAGCTCCGTTCGTTCAAGACTTGAGTGAATGCCTGCACTTCCCAGTCATCAGAGACTGGTGGAAATTCCATTCGCCCTATTTGAAAGCGAGATACAAATTTCCTTTAGCATATTGTTTTCTCTCTGTTTGATTTTGAAGGTGTCGGACTTCCTTGTAGCGACTTTGATGGCGCCGGCATGCGCCTTTATAAAAAAGTTTGCCAACATGGCGAACGAGTATATTGAATTCAGGGGTAGGTTGTGATACCACATCATGACCCCCTTCGACAACGTTTCTCCAATTTTTTTCAACAAGACGGACTCAATCTCGTCGTCTTTTAAGTCGTTCCCTTTCACAGCACAAGTATCAGTAGTAATATGCTCACTGGGGTCCGAGGTGCCATTATACTTCGGGAGATTGGGCATTCTGAACTTCTTTGGGATGGGCTTCAGAGCCACGCTTGATGGGAATGGCTTTTGCACGAACTTCTTTGAACCTACACCCCTCAAAATCGGGGGAGCGCCCGTGATCTGATCGACCCTCAAGTTATAGGTCTCCACCTTATTGTCGTTAGCTTCTATCTTATTTTCACATGATTCAATTCTCTTTGTGAGGTCTTGGAGAATCTTCATAATAGCAGGGTCGGCTGCTGATCCGTTGTTGCTCTACCTCTCCAGTACCTGCTCGAGTTGATGAGTTGTTTCTGGTGGTGCTGTTCTTGGAGTTTTTTGATGGCTTTGTAGCTGAGCAATATCCACTTGTTGTTCCTGTAACATTTCAAAAATGACATGAAGGCTAACTTCTCTTCCTCCCGAGCTTGAGTTTTCTGCGCTTCATGTTGGCTTTCCCGGTGCAAACTTTCGTCAGTGCAAGAACCTATATTGACATGTTAGGCGTTGCGTGAGCCCACATCCACGGGGATTGGTGCTTGTGCCGCCCTAGGGTTTTGTAGTAGTACACCAGCACCTGGCCGTTCTCTCCATATCTTCAGGACCGTTGTTTTTGTGTGCTTTCACTGAGTTAGACATTCTTTTACCTGTAATCAAAGATTCTTGGACAAGAAAAAGCATGAAGAATAACTTGTGTTTTTAGAAAACAAGCACATAGAAAATCACTATTGTTTTTAGCCCCACGATGGGCGCCAAACTGTTTACCTTGAAAATGGTGATGACAATTATGTTTGATTTTATAGTTCTAAAACAATGTGATTTATTTTTTTTCTAGATGTTAGGCAACAAATGCTAATGTGAGCTAGGAGAACAAGGTAAAACAAAAGAAAAGTAATGATATGCAAACCAAGCAGCCACAAAACATCTCTGTTGCTACATGCTGCTCCCCGTGTCCTGTTTTTATTCCGTCCTCCGTAGGAAATTTCATCATTTCATGAAGGGTTGATGGCACTGCTTTCATGCAGTGTATCCATGGCCTCCCAAGTAAGGCATTGTACCTCATGTCACCTTCGATGACATGAAACTTGATATCTTGAGTTGTGCCAACCACGTTGACCGGGAGGGTGATCTCCTATTTTATTGTCTCGTTCGCCGTGTTGAATCCATTGAGGACTCAAGAGGCGGGCATGATCTGATCGAGCAACCCGAGTTTCTCTACCACCCTTCACCTGATTATGTTGGCCGAGCTACCTGGATCCATAAGTACACGTTGAATTTGAAATTTATTTAAAGGAAAAGAAATTACCAATGCGTCAGTATGAGGCTGAGATAGGGTCTCAATGTCCTCTATGCTGAATGTGAGGGTGTCCTTGGGTATGTAACTCCGAGTTCGTTTTTCCCTGGTGATGGATATTTTTGTTCGCTTGATAATGGGTCTATGCGGAGTGTCGATCCCTCCAATGATCATGTGGATGATGTGTTGTGGTTATTTTGTTTCGTTTTTCCTGTTCACTTCTCTTTCCCAAAATAGATTTTTAGATCGGTCCCTGAGAAACTCTCGAAGGTTCCCTTTACTGATCAGTCGGGCTACCTCTTCTCGGAGCTGTCTACAATCCTCGGTCCTATGACCGTGAGTGCCGTGATATTTGCACACCAAGTTAGGGTACCTTTGTGAAGGATTTAACAGTATGGGTTTTGGCCATCATGTACCATTGATTTTACCTATGGCTGATACGATGTTTGAAACATCAATGTGGAAGTTGTACTAAGACAACCGGGGTGCCTCCACCGGCCCCGTGTTCCTGTCGAACCCGGCTTAGATTATGAGCCCTCGAGAATTCTGACCTTGATCCATTTTTTGATTGTTACGAGGTATACTGTGTCTCGGGGCGTTTCTTCGATCTTCGATGTACGATTGATACCTTTCCTTGCTCGGTCTAGGTTCTCTCTCTGGAAACCTTGATTCATTCACTAAGAGCCTGCTAGGGTACACTGAACCCGTGGGGGCTCCCAATTGGTCATCATCGACCCTAATATTTGACTGATACCAGTTGTGCACATCTTCCCAAGTTACTGCGGGATATTCAACCAAGTTATGCTTTAGCTGTTTCGAAGCTATCGAGCTCCGTTCGTTCAAGACTTGAGTGAAGGCCTGCACTTCCCAGTCATCAGAGACTGGTGGAAATTCCATTCGCCCTATTTGAAAGCGAGATACAAATTTCCTTTAGCATATTGCTTTCTCTCTGTTTGATTTTGAAGATGTCGGACTTCCTTGTAGCGACTTTGATGGCGCCGGCATGCGCCTTTATAAAAAAGTCTTCCAACATGGCGAACGAGTATATTGAATTCAGGGGTAGGTTATGATACCACATCATGACCCCCTTCGACAACGTTTCTCCAATTTTTTTCAACAAGACGGACTCAATCTCGTCGTATTTTAAGTCGTTCCCTTTCACAGCACAAGTATCGGTAGTAATATGCTCATTGGGGTCCGAGGTCCCATTATACTTCGGGAGATTGGGCATTCTGAACTTCTTCGGGATAGGCTTCAGATCCACGCTTGATGGGAATGGCTTTTGCACGAACTTCTTTTAACCTACACCCTTTCAGAATCGGGGGAGCGCCCGGGATCTGATCGATTCTCGAGTTATAGGTCTCCACCATTTTGTCGTTAGCTTATATCTTATTTTCACATGATTCAATTCTCTTTTTGTGGTCTTGGAGCATCTTCATAATAGCAGGGTCGGCTGCTGATCCGTTGTTGCTCTACCTCTCCAGTACCTGCTCGAGTTGATGAGTTGTTTCTGGTGGTGCTGTTCTTGGAGTTTTTTGATGGCTTTGTAGCTGAGCAATATCCACTTGTTGTTCCTGTAACATTTCAAAAATGACATTAAGGCTAACTTCTCCTCCTCCCGAGCTTGAGTTTTCTGCGCTTCATGTTCGCTTTCCCGGCGCAAACTTTCATCAGTGCCAGAACTTATATTGACATGTTAGGCGTTGCGTTAGCCCACATCCACGGGGATTGGTGCTTGTGCCGCCCTAGGGTTTTGTAGTAGTACACCATCACCTGGAACAGCTACACCGTTCTCTCCATGATCTTCTGGACCGTTGTTTTCGTGTGCATTCACTGAGTTAGACATTCTTTTACCTGTAATCAAAGATTCTTGGACAAGAAAAAGCATGAAGAATAACTTGTGTTTTTAGAAAACGAGCACTTAAAAAATCACTATTGTTTTTAGCCCCACGGTTGGCGCCAAACTGTTTACCTTGAAAATGGTGATGACAATTATGTTTGATTTTGTAATTCTAAAACAATGTGATTTATTTTTATTGTAGATGTTAGGCAACAAATGCTAATGTGAGCTAGGAGAAAGAGGTAAAATCAAAGAAAAGTAATGATATGCAAACCAAGCAGCCACAAAACAAAGTCTCGAGTTGGCCAAATCAGGGCCTCGAGGTCGAGATATGATGCCTAACTGAGGATGGTCAATGGAGGAATAACAGTACGGAGGGCCTCAAGAATTTCCCTTTATGATCAATAATGAGCAATAAATGAAGAAAAATTAATGAATATAATATAGGAATAACAGTTCTTGTTGTATTTTATATTCATGTGTCCAAAAAATAACAAGGATGCCTTTTATATAGGAGGGGGAATCCCAACATAATACATGTGTATTTAATACAATGTAAGACAGCTGGCACAACTATTTAATGAGTTGGTACGGACTTGTACCATTCTTAAAGACTTGGTCAGCTCTAGTCACATGCCCTTGGGAATTTCTCGCCTTCCCACGATGGTCACCGATTTATTCTACACCGGAATCGAGCACAATAAGCCTTCAATGTGCTTCCTCGAGGGATACACCTCGGGGTCGAACAATGAATTCCAGTTCAGGCTCCTCGAGGTCAGTCGTGGGATGCCATAACGGTCCCAAAATTGGACTCCCCGATTTTAGCCATACACAATAACCATCAACCTTTCATAATATTTGGGGTCAAGAGCTATGACAAAGAATTTGTTCATTTTTTCTTCTTCTAGCAGCGGCCTTACCTTGGCATCCTCTGATCTCCAGTGAGTAGCATACTCACAGAAGGTTTCTGTTGGATTATTCTTAAGGTTCTAGATATAGAAAATGTCTTATGCATTTTAGGTGTTGAACCTAAATCTATCCATGAAATCGGATGTCATAATTCCCCAGTATGCCCACTTCTTTGGATTCTTACTGATGTAGCATGATAAAGCATCCCCTGTGAGACTCCGGATGATCAAATTCATGTGAATATATTGTTCATTCTTTCCCACTCCTACAAGCTTATCATTGTAGGTTCTTAAATGCTCTTTAGGATCACCGAGGCCGTCAAACATCTCATACGTAGAAGGTTTGTAACCCTCTTGTAGTTCCACGTCTAGCTAGTACACAAATCTTCATAATTCAAACCTTCAACACCTTTTCCACCATCAACACTTTAGACTCTTCCTATCAACTTCTTTAACTCTTCAACAATATTTTGGATGAGCGGGTCCCTCTCAGTTGGTTCATGTATGTATAGTGTTTGTTGTGGTGTATGTGGTAGGGTCTCTATGTATATTAGGTTGCCTTGGTATGTTCCTATAACTTTAGTATATGGGTGATCATTTATTAAGGTCTGAGGTGGATCGGGAGTAGGTTGTGGCACGTTTTGGGAGGATGATAGGTGGTTGTTTGTTGATACTGGATCGTGTGATGTAGGTTTTGTCAAGGGATTTGTAACGGTGGAGGTTTAAGGTTTTAAAGGGGTGTGGGGTTATGATATTGGTGTGTTGCGGTAGGCTTTTGTGGAGCTAAGGGTGGTGGATTTTGGGTTTGTGCATTTTGGGGAGCTGTTTGATTCTGAATGGTGGTGTTCTGGTGGTTGGTGTTGGGGACATTCAAGGTAAGGGAGAGGTCTGCGAGATTTTAGACCTCCTCAAGCTTGCTTTTTAGCTCCAAGATTTTCTGCTCCAACCGCAGGGCAAAATCATTTTCTCCTGGCATACTTCTTCCATCTAAAGTTTCGACATTTTCTGCTATGGTAGCATTGTCCTTTCGATTCTCACTCAAATCGTCCATCTTCCCTTTGCCTTTGGTTTTTCTTTTGGAGTCACTAGGTGGAGGAGAAGGACCTATGGATTTGGTGCGGTATGCTGATGATGTCAGAATGCACGAACCAACCTTTAGGATAGGGAATATTAAAAAGAAAAACAAAAGGTAACCAAGTCAGTAAGACGAAATGAAAGAGTGTTTGCAATATTTAAGCAGGTAACACATAAGTTCATGTAATAATTTGCGTCCTAATTTGGAGAAATTATTGTACTCGAGGTACGCCTAAGAGACACATAGACTTGGAGAAAATTCTTGCCAACGCTGGCTCGTTCCATCAATGCGAAAATTAATGAAATAAATTTTTACTAATCGAAATAAGAAGTCACTAATGGAATGAAGCCTTATTACATCAAAATCTAACAAAATCTAACTAGAAAGTAGTAAAGAACATTATCTCCTAATCGATTTGGTCCCAAAAGGACCTTCTTCATGTTTTGCCCTTTTGACTCCATCAATCACACTTCCCAGGTCACGCATATCGAGTGCCAAGTAAGCCATTGCCACCTTCCATCATTCATCGTAGCCCATACCTTGACAATCCTAAATACTCTTTCTCATCTTCCCCTCTTGCTCCATCAACCCTTGCTCTAAGTGCTCCAACCTCTCTATTGACTTTTTGCAATCTCCTTTCATTCTTTGATAGTCTCCGTATCCCCCTTATGTTGCTCTGGATGTTTGGCTTTAGATTCAAACAGTAGCTTCTTATACTTTACCTGAGCCTCAGCCACCTCATATATGATTCGGTCTTTCAGATTGACCCCCGGTTAGACGTCCCCGGTTATGTCATTTTCCAACCACAAGAGGTAGTAATACATATGATCACCATGGTACCTGTGTGGTGCAATAGGTCTGGTTGGTGTAGATAGAGTTACTTCCATCTCCGTGGATAATCATCTCCTGATGGTTCCATTCGAATTTTACAGCCTAATAGAGAGTACAAGCAACTGCTCTAGCCACGTGTATCCATGGTTGTCTCAACATCGAATAAGGTTGTACCCATCTTCATATTCATGTTGATCTTTCCAATGGTAGATCTATGAGACCCATCAAATGCTTTCACGTTCATACTTCTCATTCGTATCTCATGCAGACCTATACCTAATATTGTCAGAGAGTCAACGAGCATATGTTCAGACTTAAACCTCCATCGATTAGAACCCTAGCAATGAACATGTCTTCATATTGCATAGTATTGTGCAATGCTTTGTTATGACTCAATCTTTCTGGTGCTAGATCATCTTTATGGAAAGTAATCTTATTACTCCCCAGTACCTGCCCACCATGTTTGGCATCTCTCCACTAGTGATATTGGTAGGTACGTAAGCTTCACTTAACACCTTCATCAATGCATTCTTTTGTGCATATGATTTTTGAAATAGTGACAAGATGGATCTTTGGGTGGGATTATTGTTTAGGTGATCGACAACAGAGTACTCCACCACATGTACCTCTCCCCAAAGATAATCACTACTTGTTTCCACAGTAGGTGTTTTCAGTGCAGCATATAAACACGGTCGGTTCTGGTTATTCTCTATGCATCACCCTTCTCTTCCATCTTGGCTTTTCCTTTTCTCCTTGCCTCCGCTACATAATCACATGTAACATCATCAAACTTATATGAGGTTGATGGAGCTACCATCACAATGAAAGGCGTAGGTACCTCGGCCTCAAGGGTTCCTGGGTTTGCACCACAATCGGCGAAATGGTGAGAGTAGATGTTTTAGGAGTGCCCTCCTCTCAGATAAGCTCGGTGGATCCTTCCTAGTCCCATTCTTCATCAGTGTCTATACATCCACTCCCTCACCCCAATGATCTAGAAGAGGGTTATTACGGACATTAATCGCGGACTCATTTCCCTGTATAACCTTGGTGTCAATCGGTGTTTGGATCTTGTTTTTCAACATGCAGTATTCCTCGATAATATGTCCCTTCATGACTAGATGGGAGGCACAAATATTGTTGGGGTTGACCTAATGAAAAAGATTTTCAATAGCAGCTGCAGGAATATGAGTGACATAACCAGCGACCTTCAGTCTCTCACATAGTTAGGCTATAGGTTCGTCAATAGGAGTGTATTGTCTTGGAGTTCTGCGATAAGTTTTGTCATGGTTTTGGGTAGTTTTTTTGGGCGAGGAGATGAATGGTAATATGCAAGTTGTGTATTATAGGTATGGTAGGTTGTGGCAGGGTAGTGGTATTTTGGAGGTTAGGGTTGATATATTGGTGGAGGTATCAGATACGCAAGGGGAGACTCAGGGCCCTGGGCTACAATCACTACACCCACTTACTTCTTCTTCGAAATGCCTCGGATAGTAAAGCCTTATTGGTGGCTTGTAGTGCCTCCAAATTAATTACATTACCGCTCGTGATTCCCTCTTCTATTCTTCCTCCAAATTTGATGATGTTAGAGAACATGTGATTCTGTATACCAATCAACCTTTCATAGTACTGAGGATCCTGATCTCTGACAAAGAAATTTTTCATTTGTTCTTCTTCTAACAGTGGCTTTACCTTGGCAGCCTCGAATCTCCAGCGAGTAGCATACCCACATAAGGTTTCTGTTGGCTTCTTCTTGAGATTTTTGATATAGAAAACGTCTGGTGCATTTTTTGTGTTGAACCTGAATCTATCCATGAAATCGGATGTCATAACTCCCTAGTTTGCCCACTTCTTTGGATTCTAACTAATGTACCATGATAAAGCATTCCCCGTGATACTTCGCATGAACAAATTCATGTGGATTTGTTGTTCATTCCTTTCCACTCCTACAACCTTATCGTAGTAAGTTCTTAAATGCACCTTAGGATCACCGGGACCATCGAACATCTCAAACTTATGAGGTTTGTAACCCTCCGGTAGCTCCACATATAGCTGGATACACAAGTCTTCAAACCTTCAACACTTTTTTAACCGTCAACACTCTAGACTCTTTTGTCAACTTCTTCAACACTTCGGCAATATTCCGAATGAGCAGGTCCATCTCGGTTGGTTCGGGTATGTATAGTTTTTCCTGTGTGGTATGTGGTAGGGTCTCCACGTATATCATGTTGCCATGGTGTGTTCTTAGAACTTTAGTATATGGGTGATCGTTGATTGAGATTTGATGTGGATTGAGAGTAGGTTATGGCACGTTCTGAGGGGTATAATAGGTGGTTGGTTGCGGATACTGGGTCATGTAATGTTTGTGTTGTTGAGGGGTTTGTAACGGTGGAGGGTTAAGGTTTTGAGGGGTGTGGGTTTATGATATTGGTGCGTTATAGAAGGATTTTGTGGAGCTAAGGGTGGTGGATTTTGGGTTTGTGTGTTTTGGGGTGGTGTTTGATTTTAGGTGGTGGTATTCTGGTGGTGGATGTCGTGGACATTCAATGTAAGGGAGAGGCCTGTGAGATTTCGAACCTGCTCAAGCTCGCCTTAGCTCCAATATTTTCTGCTCCAATAGTAGAACCAACACATTTTGTCCTGGCGTACTTCTTTCATCAGAAGTTTCGACATTTTCTTCTATAGTAGCGTTGCCCTTTAGATTACAACTCAAATCATCCACCTTCCCTTTTCCTTCGCTTTTGCGTTTGGGGTCAATTTGCCTTCGATTACAACTCAACTTGGTAAGTGTTGTCTTACGGATTACAACCAATTCGGTAAGACAAAATGAAATGGTGTTAACAATATTTAAGCAGGTAACACATAAGTTCATGCAATACTTCGCCTCCTAATTTGGGGGCCTCATTGTGCCCGAGGTATCCCTAAGCGACACATACATTTGGAGAAAATTCATGCCAACGTTGACTCATTACATCAACACAAAAATAAATCAAATAAATCTTTACTAAATCAAAATATGAAGTTACTAATCGTATGAAGCCTTATTGCATCAAAATGTAGCAAAATCTAATTAGAAAATAATAAACAATATTATCTCCTAATATATTTGGTCCCAGAAGGATATTCTCTATGCTTTTACTTTTTGACTCCATCAATCACACCACCAAGGCCAGGCATATCGAGCACCAAGTAAGCCATTGCCAACATCCCTCATCCATCGTAGCCCATACCCTGACAATTTCAACGCATCTTTATCATATTCCTCCCTAGATCCATCAACCCTTGCTCGAGGTGCTCCAACCTCTATGTCGACTTGTTTGCAATCTTCTTCCGTTATTTGATCGTCTCCGTATCCACCTTATGTTATTGTAGATGCTTGGCTTTAGATTCAAACACTCTTTTGTGTAGCCTCACCCACCTCATCTATGATTTTGTCTTTCATATTGACCCTCGATTCGACGTCCCCGATTATGCTGTCTTTCACCCACGAGAGGTAGTAATACGTATGTCCAGTGTGGTACCTTTCTGGTTCAATAGTATCCCCATCCGCAATGATCTTTTGGTTCCACATGTGCTGGACCTCGAATTTTACTAGAATACCATCTCCTTTGAAGTCTGCTTTATACTGAACAATATTGGAAACCCGAGGTATGACTTGTTTCCGCCATCTTGCCTCTTTACCCATATAGGAGCGTAAAGGTAGATGCCTTGCAACCCAATCATCACCAAGTGATTGGTCCCTTTGGACTTGATGATGAACTTTGTACTAGGAAATTGTTCGAACATCAAAGGAACTTGTTCGTCCGTCATATTACTGAAGAAACCTAACCAACCTTCAGCATTCTCGGGCTTTGCAAACCTATCTAGAGCAAATGTCATCTTATTTGGATGATGACAAGCGATGTAGTCATTTAGTGGTCTTCGCAAGAGCTTCTGGCAGTAGTTTCCCCTTCAAAAATACTCTAGTAGCCAAATATGTAGAAGAAGATTGCAACCTTGAAATGTCCAAACCCTTGTTTGCACCGATCCAAGGCTCGGTACATCTCAACTAGTATCATTGGGATGATGGTGTATTTCTTCACTTTGATACCTTCCATCACAGCTTTGGAAATCATGGCCAAGAGAGTGTGAATATTCCCTCCTAGCATTGGGAAAATTAACAGACCCATGAAGTAGAATTTAAAGACATAAGCTCGATCGTGGAACAATCCCAAAGAGGTAATAGCAAACTCCTCGTGACTCAAGCGGTATGACTTGTTGTGCCCATACCGCTCATAGAGAAACTCGAAAGGGATGTAGTATTTCTTCAAGCAAACCAACCATTCGTTCTTCTTGAACCCTAAAATTTTCAAAAAACCGCATAGAGTGCAATTTTTATTGTACAAATAGACCCAGACTATTACATATCAATTTGGCGAAGCCCCCAATCTCTTCAAGAAAAAGTGTCATTTCTATATGGACAAATCGGAAGACACCTCTCTTTTCATCCCAGAACATAGTGGTTGCCTAAATTAATTCTCTATTGGGTCGAATGTTCAGCAAAAATGGCAGGTTACCCAACACCCTCCGTACGTGGTTTATGTCACATGGTGCAAGGTAATTCCATAAGTCAATTAGTAGAGATGGGATATTCTGGACCATGCCAAACCTAGAAATTTTGTGCTTCATTTTCTGCAACCAAATAAGAGTTAGCCCTCCCCCCCCCCCC
>ML375684.1:39658-75523 GCA_005239525.1 Nicotiana knightiana
AGATTTGACTATTTATGCAGTAACGATCAACATGTTGGCACATTTTCTCCAAGTAATGAACATAACATGATTGTGTCTTTGGGATTGGGTAAATCCCTTTGGACTTTGGACAAGGTCTACCTAAGCGCATTAATTCGTCAATGCCGTTTCAATCCTTACTAGGTTTAGCATGATGCATGTACATTTCAAATCAGTTTAGGGTTTCTTGAAGTGTCTATACTGATACTCTGAAGTGGACGACTTGAGAGGGAAAGGCACAGGACCATCGACTGTACCGATGATCGACTAGTGTACTGCTAATAAGCCTTTTCAATTTGAAAGGATATTTTTAGGAAAGCACGGACACTCATCAAGCACCGTTATGTTGATAATAAGTACGAGTAGAGTAAGATGTTGAAATCATGTTTTGTGAGAAAAATAGTAACGTGTTGCCAGATACTTTGCATGATGAAAGCACATAAGAATATTTAATAATGTGAAAGAAGGAAAAAAGGTAAGACAAGGGAGATAAGTTAGCATAGCTTACGAAAAGTTTGAGAACGTAATTAAATGAAGCAAATAGGGGAGATAGGGACAGGAGATACATGATATAGAAATTTTAAGCGAATAAGAGAAATAGGGAGGGGGATGTACACAAAGGAAGTCATATAATCCATCAATCCACACAAGCAAAATATTCATTATGGTAAGGGCCTAAGTATATCCCAAGTAGAGTTGTCATGTTATCGCTTCTCGCGAGAGCGGGTTTCAATGTGTGACAACTCTTTTAAATGGATATTAAAGGAGGAGAGTCACCACCTAACAACTTTTAAGGTGTTTTGGGGCACCTATTTGCAAGTAACTCTACTTTAACTAGTTTCTGTAACCAAAGATCGGGAAAGGACTCAAATTACCTCAAAAAGAAAGGGTTAGGGGCTCTTTGAGGACCACAATTGTGTGTCCTGGCCTAATTTTATGCTATGTGGATTTATTGATTCATAATTATCTCATGTGATCATATAAGTTAAATAAAGATAGAGAGTCTAAATACCTCATTACAATGTGAGACAAGAATTAAAAGATTTTGCTCATATGAAAGAAATGGATTATATATAATAAGTGATTGGTACAATATTTTGAGGATTATAAGGTACAACTAAATTCAAATAATAAAGTGTACAAGTTGTAACCATATAAGAGGGGGATCTTAAGTATTTTAAACTAAAGGATCACCCCGTGTAACATAAATAATAATTCACAACTCCCATAAAGGTAAGAGTTTCTCATATTATTTAACGAGCACAAACTATCATCTCCTGCGAACCAATTACTATATTAAAGTTATTTACCTAACGAGTTCTAGTTCAATTCTAAGTCGCGTCCTATGCGTGATTTACCCATCCCAAGCATATGGTCCAGGAGGCTTTGGACCTACTACTTTGGTGGTTCTAGACTTTACTTGGGATGCTCAAAAATGATAAAACTAGATGCACAGTAAATATAAGTAGGACTGCACATAATTAACATTTAAGGGCTGAACTTGGACCTCTCATATAGGCACCAATGCACGTAAAGAGTTATAGCCTTACGCTAATAGTGTTCCAGGTCATGAAGTGAATGTCTGTAAGTAGGAAGATTTGGGGTCGAGATACATAAAAATTGTTCAAGACCTATAGTCATGATCTTTATGTGATTGATTGACCCAAGAGTTGAGATAATATCATACGAACTGTTGATTTAACAAGTGGTTTATTATAACCCTATAGGCATGATCTCTAGGTGAATTTTGACTAGATAATGGGATCATTGAAAACGCATACGTTAAATGAACGACAAAACCCTATAGGCGGGGGAGTACCCGCACCTGCGAGTAGGTATGAAGGATTTATCGCAGGTGCGGACTGGGAACTTTAAGTGACTTCCCCAGAAGCGGAAATTTTGGCACATAATTGGCACTGCAGGTGCACTTATTTGGACCGCAGGTACGGTTTTGCTGGGCAGAATGTATAAGAAGGACCCTTCGTGAATTTTGGTCATTCTTCATAATTTCAACTTGGTTTTTGGGGCTTTTGGTGGATTTTGAAGAGGGATTCAATGGGAAACTCGTTGAGGTAAGATTTTTGAACTTAATACTCGAATCTATGGTGAATTTCAGTTGATTAAGCATGGAATTTGTAGAAATTAGGGATGAAAATTTGGGAAATTAGAGCTTGGAATTGGAATTGGAGAGTTTAATTTGGGTAATTGAGGGGTCAAGCAAAGTTGGATTTTGGTAAATTTGGTATGTATGGACATGAGTGAGTGAGGATTCTAGTTTCAAAACTTTTGTTGGATTCTGAGACGTGGGCCTAGGGGTCGGGTTTGGCCAATTTTGGGATTTTTGGTTTAATTTGATAATTTTGTGTGTGATTTGTTCCTTTATCGTGTATTAATGATATAATACTGATTTTGGATAGATTCGAGGCGGTTTGTGGCCGAGTCGAGCGGCAAGGGCATTGGGGAGTAGATTTTTGTCCGAGTTGAGGTAATGATTGTAACTCTAGACCTGAGGGTATGAAACCCCAAATTTTCGTACTATTTCACTATGTTGAGGTGACAAACACGCTAGGTGACGGGCGTGTGGGCGTGCACCATTAGGGAATGTGACTTGGTCCGTCCCGTAGCAATTATAGAGTTGCATATTTTGATTTAAGCCATATAATTATTACATGTTTAAGAAAGCATTCTTATAATTTGGTTTGAACGCCATGTTTGTGCCCTTGTGCCGTACTGCTTGGACCCTCAGGGGTATTTTATACTATCCTCACACTGTTTTGATTTGAAAGCATATCCTCAGTCATGATTTTTCCTGTTTACTGTTTAATTCAGTCGCATTACTCTATTTTTAAATGTATGAAATTTGTTTCGGGCTGAGTCCCCTGAGTTTCACTGAAACGCCCGAGTTGTTTGTGAGGTTGATGAATGGGTGAGACCGAGAGCCTGATTGTGAGGATATATATATGGATCAAGCCGCACGCCACACCATGTTATTGATAGGCCGAGTGCCGCAGTGATTGATGCCATGATTTGATTTGTTATAGCGCTTGGGCTGAAGGAGCCCCTCCGGAGTCTGTACATACCCCTAGTGAGCGTAGGTACCTACCGAGTGTGAGTGTCGAGTGACGAGTAACTGGGAGGCATGAGCGATTGTGAGGTACGCTTGAGTGGTTGTTCATGAGTGATAGTGAGGCTTGCTCAAGAGGCTGTTAATGAGTGATATGTTTTTCTCGAGGGGCTGGTTTATGAAAAACACTATCTTCACTCTAACTTTATATTGAGCTTCTATTGGAAAGTGTTGAAAAATGTTTTTATACGTTTTCCATTGAAACTGATGTTTTACGAGATATTTGACTTGAATACTGCTTTGGCATACATTGTTTTACTAAGACGTGATACTGTGATCTTAATGTGATTTTACTGCTCGTCACTGCACTAAGCCTGTATTTATCGTTGTTACTTACTAAGTTGGCGTCCTCATGTTACTCCCTGCACCGTGTGTGCAGATCCAGGTACCTTAGGTCCCGGTAACTGTTATGGATCATCCGGTTGGTGACTCAGTCAGAGATTTCGAGGTAGTTGCTTGGCGATCACAGCCTCGCGTTTTCTTCCCTTATCTTCCCCTAGTATATTTTTATTATCTCCAGACAGTTGTTTCTCTCATTTTTATTTCAGACATTGTAGTAGTTATGGCTTGTGACTTAGTGACACCCAGTGTTGGGATTTCTATTTCAGTATCTTAGTTTGGATTTACCTCTCTTAATTATAATTTTTTTTGGGAAAAAGAGTATTATTATTTACTTGTTTTTATGAAAACTGAAATGTTGATAAATTGTGAGGCTTGCCTAGTTCCATGATAGGCGTCATCACGACCGAGGTGGTTTGGGGTCATGAGAAGTTGGTATCAGATCCTAGGTTACATAGGTCTCACAAGTCATGAGCATGTTTAGTAGATTCTTGCGGATCGGTGCAGAGACGTCCGTACTTATCTTCGAGAGGCTGCAGAACCCTTAGGAAAAATCTCACATTCTTGAATTTTTGTCGTGCGAATCTATCGATTTTGGTAACTAAACTTCTATTGTTTCATTCTCTCACGGATGGTGAGCACACGTGCTACTGGATTGGAAGAGCAGCCACCAGCTAGGACCGTGAGGGGTCAAGGCCGCGGACAAGGTCGTGTCAGGGATAGGGGTGTAGCCTGCACAGCAACCGGGGTTGTACCTATAGACCCACCCATTATTCTAGATTAGGTCCCAGCCGTAGATGTTCCAGCAGGGCCAGCCCAGGCACTGACTGTGCCTATTGTTATTTCGGGTCTTTAGGAGACCTTGGCTCAGATTTTGACCGTGTGCACCAGTCTTGCTCAGGCGGTCGCTGTTTCTTATACAACAACTACTTCTCAAGGAGGGGGGGGGGCACTCAGTCTCCCGCCGTGCGCACTCCCGAGCAGGTTGTTCAGGGGCTTCAAACACCGGGGATACTCCCAGCCCATCCGGTTGTACCTGCTCAGGATTTTGTGGTTCCCGTTATGCCAGATGATGAGCAGCGTAGGTTGGAGAGGTTTGGTAGACTTCAGCCTCCGACTTTCGGTGGCGCAGAGGGTAAGGATGCCCAGTGTCTCTTAGACAAATGAAAGAGGATTCTACGTACAAGGGGTATATTAGAGACCAATGGGGTCTCGTTCACTACTTTCTAGTTTTCAGTAGCTGCCTTTACTTGGTAGGAGGCTTATGAGAGGCGTAGGATTGTTGGTGCAGCACCCCTTACCTGGCAGCAGTTCTTCATTCTCTTTCTGGAGAAGTATGTGCCATAGTCCCTCAGGGAGAAGCTGTGCAGGTAATTCGAGCAGCTGTGTCAGGGTGATATGACTGTGAGGGTCAGGCAGCTAGAGGCCGCCCTACATGGGAAAGTCGATCAGGTGGAGGTCAGGGCCATTTTTATGCAGTTCCAGCCAGACCAGATGCTATGGAATCAGGTGCCGTGATCACAGATATTTTTCAATTGTCACCGAGATGCCTTAGTCTTATTTGATCCTGGTTCCACATATTCCTATGTTTCTTCATATTTTGCTCATTTTCTGGATATGCCCCACGAGTCCTTAGTTACAGTTGTTCATGTGTCTACTCTCGTGGGTGATACTATCGTGTGCACCGTGTGTATCGATCATGTGTGGTGTGTATTGGGGGTCTGGAAACCTGAGTGGATCTATTATTGCTCAGCATGGTGGGCTTCAATGTGATATTGGGCATGGATTGACTTTCCCCATGTCATGCTGTCCTAGATTGTCACGCTAAGACCCTGACCTTAGCGATGCCGGGATTTTCGAGGGTTAAGTGCAGAGGTTCCATAGATTATGTGCCTAGTAGGGTGATCTCCTACCTGAAGGCTCAGTGTATGGTGGAGAAAACGTGCCTATCTTATTTGGCTTTTGTGAGGGATGTCAGTGCTGAGACTTCCACTATTGATTATGTTCTTGTGGTCCATGATTTTCCATACATGTTTCCTGCAGACCTGCCTGGCATGCCGCCCGACAGGGAAAATGATTTTCTGCCAGGAACTCAGCCTATTTCTATTCCATCATATCATATGGCAGAGGTGGATTTGAAGAAATTGAAAGAGCAGCTTCAGGAACTCCTTGATAAGGGTTTTATTCGGCCTAGTGTGTCACCTACGGGTGCATCGGTTCTATTTGTGAAGAAGAAGGATGGTTCCAAGAGAATGTGTTTTGACTACAGGCATTTGAACAAGGTAACAGTCAAGAATAACAGTCAAGAAGAAGGATGGTTCCTTTGCCTCATATCGATGATTTATTTTACCAGCTTCAGGGGGCTAGGGTGTTCTCTAATATTGACTTGAGGTCCGGGTATCATCAGCTAAAGATTCATGATTCGGATATTCCTATGACGACTTTCAGGACCCGTTATGGCCATTATGAGTTCTTGGTGATGTCTTTTGGGATGACCAATGTCACAGCAGTGTTCATGCATTTGATGAACACCATATTTCATCCATACTTGGATTCCTTCATTATTGTGTTTATTAATGACATCGTAGTCTACTCTAATAGCTAGCAGAAGCATGCTCGACATTTGAGAACTGTATTACAGAGACTGAGGGAGGAGAAACTTTATGCAAAGTTCTCCAAGTATGAGTTTTGTCTTGGAGCAGTAGCATTATTGGGGCACGTGGTGTCCAATGAGGATATTCAAATGGATCTGAAGAAGATAGTGGCGGTGCAGCGTTGGCCCAGACTGTCCTCACCTACAGAGATTAGGAGCTTCCTTGGTTTGGCAGGCTATTACCGTTGCTTTGTGGAGGGGTTTTCTTCTATTGCTTCACCTTTGACAAGATTGACCCAAAGGGGTGCTCCGTTTAGGTGGTCCGACGAGTGTGAGGAGAGCTTTCAGAAGCTCATGGTTGCCTTGACCACAACTCCAGTGTTAGTTCTGCCATCAGCTGCAGGTTCTTATACCGTGTATTGTGATGCCACGAGGATAGGCATTGGTTGTGTTTTAATACAGGAGGGTAGGGTGATTTCCTACGCCTCGCGCCAATTGAATACCCATGAGAAGAATTATTCAGTGCATGATCTTGAGTTAGCATCCATTGTTCACGCGTTGAAGATTGGGCGTCATTATTTATATAGAGTTAATTGTGAGATTTATACTGATCACCAGAGTCTGCAGCATCTGTTTAAGCAGAAAGATCTGAATTTGCTTCAGCGGAGATGGTTACAGCTTCTCAAGAACTGTGATATCACTATTTTATACCATCCGGGGAAAGCCAATGTGGTGGCCTATGCCTTGAGTCATCGGGCAGAGAGCTTGGGGAGTTTAGCGTATCTTACAAATATAGAGAGACCTTTAGCACTTGATGTTTAGGCTTTAGCAGGTCAGCTTGTGAGGTTGGATATATCGAATCCTAGTTGGGTGTTGTCCTGCGTAGTCTCCAGGTCTCCCCTTTATGACCGTATCAGGGAGTGCCAGTGTGATGACCCATATTTGCTCGTTCTTTAGGATAGGTCTGGCAGGATGATGCCAGAGATGTGTCTATTGGTGATGATGGTGTGATAAGGATGCAAGGTCGGGTATGCGTGCCTAATGTAGATGGGCTTCGGGAGTTGATTCTTGAGGAGGCCTACAACTCGCGGTATTCCATCCATCCAGGTGCCGCGAAGATGTATGAGGATCTGAGACAGCATTATTGGTGGAGGCGATGAAGAAGGATATCGTTGGATTTTTAGCTCGGTGTCTCAACTGTCAGCAGGTCAAGTATGAGCATCAGAGACCGGGTGGATTGCTTCAGAGACTAGATATTCCGGAGTGGAAGTAGGAGCGTATCACCATGGACTTTGTAGTTAGGCTCCCCCGGACTTCGAGGAAGTGCGATGAAATTTGGGTTATTGTGTATCGGCCGACCAAGTCCGCGCACTTCATTCCTGTTGATACTAATTACACTTCGGAGCAGTTAGCTGAGATTTATATTTGAGAGATTGATCGTCTGCATGGCGTCCCAGTTTCCATTATTTCTGATAGAGGCACTCAGTTCACATCGCAGATTTGGAGGGTTGTGCAGCAGGAGTTGGGTACTCAGGTTGAGTTGAGCACAACTTTCCACCCTCAGATGGACGAGCAGTCTGAGCACACTATTTAGATACTGGAGGACATGTTGCATGCTTTTGTTATTGATTTTGGGGGTTCATGGGACCAATATCTACCACTTGCGGAGTTTGCATATAATAATAGTTATCAGTCGAGTATTCAGAAGTCTCCATATGAGGCTTTGTATGGGAGGAGGTGTATGTCTCCGGTTAGTTGGTTTGAGTCAGGTGAGGCTAGACTCTTGGGTACAGATTTGTTGCAGGATGCTTTAGATAAGGTGAAGTTGATTCTGGAGCGGCTTCACATGGCGCACTCTAGGCAGAAGAGCTATGCGGACAGGAAGGTCTGTGATGTATCTTCCATGGTTGGAGAAGGTTCTGCTAAAGGTGTCACCCATGAAGGGTGTTATGCGGTTCGGGAAGAGGGGCAAGTTGAGCCCCCGATTCATTGGGCCTTTTGAGGTTCTTTAGAGGATAGGGGAGGTGGCTTATAGACTTGCTTTTCCACCCAGATTGTCGAGTGTGCATCCAGTATTTCATGTTTCCATGCTTCAGAAGTATGTTGGTAACCGATGCGATGCTTTGGACTTTAGCACAGTTCAGCTAGAGGGTGATATGACCTATGATGTGGAGCTAGTGAATATTTTGGATCGGCAGATTCGACGGTTGAGGTCAAGGGATATAGCTTCAGTCAAGGTGCAGTGGAGAGGGAAGCCAGTGGATGAGGCCACCTACGAGACTGATCGAGAGATACATATCAGATATCCAAACCTATTTGAGACTCCAAGTATGTTTCTAGACTCGTTCGAGGACGAACTTTTGCTTAATAGAGGGAGGATGTAACGACCCGGCCGGTCGTTCCAAGTGTTATAGCCCTGTTTCCCCCTTTTCTACTTCATTATATGTTGTTCAGCTTCATTATGTTGCATCGGGCTAGTTGGCTCGGGTTCAGAGTGATTTTGGAGTGGATTGACACACTTAGTCTCTTAATTTGGATATTTAGTTGGAAAAATCAACCGAAAGTTGACTTACGGGTAAATGATCTCGGATTTGGGTTTTTATGTTTTGGATATCTTCGTTAGGTGATTTTGGAATTAGGAGTGTGTTCGGAATGTAATTTGGAGGTCCGCAGTAGAATTAGGCTTGAATTGGCAAAATTAGAAATTTGGCGATTTCTGGTCGGGAGTGGAAAATTTGGTATCGGGGTCGGATGGAATTCCTGAAGTTGGAATAGGTTCATAGCATCAATTGTGACATGTGTGAAAAATTTTAGGTCATTCGGTCATGGTTTGGAGAGGTTCAGAATCATTGGCGAATTTTGGAAGTTTAGAAATCCTTAGGCTTGAATTTGGGGTTAACTTGGTGTTTTGGTATGATTTTGGGTGTTCCGAGCGTTCAACAAAGTTCATATAGGGATTTGTAACCTGTTAGTGTAATCGGTTGAGGACCCGAGGGCCTCGAGATGATTTCAGATGGTTAATGAGGAATTTGAACTTGGAAAATGCAGCTGAAGTTGTTGTGTTCTGTGATAACCGTACCTGCGGTTAGGGGTCCGCAGGTGCAAGGCCGCAGAAGCGGTAAGGAAGCCACAGATGCGGAAAGTGAGGGCCAGGAGAGGAGTCGTATACGAGAGGGAGTATCCGCACCTGCGAGCCCGCAGGTGCAAAGGATTTATCGCAGGTGCGGACTTGGAACTTTAAGTGATTTCCACAGATGCAGAACTTTGGGCGCAGAAGCGGCACATCAGGTGCGCTTATTTGGACTGCAGGTGCGGTTTTGCTGGGCAAAACGTATAAAAAGGACCCTTCGCGAATTTTGATTATTCTTCACAATTTCAACTCAGTTTTTGGGGCTTTTGGAGGATTTTGAAGAGGGATTCAAGGGGAAACTCGTTGAAATTAGGGCTTGGAATTGGAGAGTTTACTTTGGGTAATTGAGGGGTCAAACAAAGTTGGATTTTGGTAAATTTGGCATGTATTGACTCGTGACTGAGTGAAGATTCTAGTTTTGAAATTTTTGTCGGATTTCAAGATGTGGGCCCGGGGGTCGGGTTTGACCAATTTCAGAAATTTTTGTTTAATTTGATAATTTTTGTGTGGTATTTGTTCCTTTAGCATGTATTAATGATATAATACTGATTTTGGATAGATTCTGGGAGATTTGTGGCCGAGTCGAGCGGCAAGGGCATTGGGAGTAGATTTTCGTCTTATTTGAGGTAAGTAACGATTGTAAATCTATACCTAAGGGTATGAAACCCCGGAATTTTGTACTATTTCACTATGTTGAGGTGATGCACAAGCTAGGTGACGGGCATGTGAGTGTGCACCGTTAGAGATTGTGACTTGGTTCGTCCTGTAGCAACTATAGAGTTGCATAGTTTGATTTAAGTCGTATAATTACTACATGTTTTAGAAAACATTCTTATAATTTGGGTTGAACGCCATGTTTGGGGCCTTGTGCTGTACTATTTGGACCCTCAGGCGTATTTTATACTATCCTCACACTATTTTGATTTAAAAGCATATCCTCATTCACGATTTTTCCTGTTTACTATTCAATTTAGTCTCATTACTCTATTTTTAAATATAGAGTGAGGTTGATGACTGAGTGAGGATGAGGGCATGTATGTGAGGATATATATATATATATATGGATCGGACTGCATGCCGCAGCATGTTATTGATAGGCCGAGCGCCAGAGTAGTTGATGCCATGATTTGGCTTGTTATAGCGTTTGAGCTGAAGAAGCCCCACTGGAGTGCGAGTGACGAGTGGTTTTTCATGAGTGATAGTGAGGCTTGTCCGAGAGGCTGTTTATGAGTGATATGTTTTGCCTGAGGGGTTGGTTTATGATAAACACTATTTTCACTCTACCTTTATTTTGAGCCTTTATAGAAAACTGTTGAAAAATGTTTTTATATCTTTTCCATTGAAACTGAAGTTTTACGAGATATTTGACTTGAATACTGTTTTGGCATCGGTAGAATACATCGGCAAGCCATTAAACTTGTCATCGCTTTTGACTTACACACTCTATCTTAAGTTCGTTCCATTTGAACACTTCAACCACATCTCAAGTGTGTCATTTATACACAAAATTTATAAACAGCAAAACGTAATAGATGCGTGAAATTCACATGCCAGAGTAACCAATAAGATGGAGACACGTGGATTTATTAAAAATTTAAAAAAATGCTTTTGAGAAAATAAAAGGTATAAAAGAAAAACAAAATCCCAACCAACCCCTTCCCTCCGTCATCTTCCCCAATCAACCCCTCCCCTCTCTCATCTTCCCCAACCCCCCGTAATTTCCATTTTCTGCCAAACTAAAGAACTCTCATTTCCCCACTATTGCATTTCAATTATATTTATTATTTTTCGTCTCCACATTTCCTCTAATTCCTTCTTTCGTATAAATCCCCCAGTTCTCTCTTTCCCTTAATCAATCTCTTAAAAAAATTTCTTCTCCACAAATTTTGAAGTTCAGTGAAAGAGAAGACGAGCAGAAAAGATTTATTTTCCATGGAACTCGTATATGACGAGCAGCTTTTGGTGAGTTACATCTCAAATGGAGTTTGCAAAACTTCGACGAGCTTCAGTTGCCTGAGATGGAGCTTCAGGGTTCCAAATCGAGCAGGACGAATGCAAAATTCTTTGCTTTCACCGAAAATGGTGAAGATTTGGGTGATTTGGTAGGATTTGGTAGTAATCCTGTAAGCAAATCTAAAAATTTAAAAAGAGAAGTTTACCGGGAAAAAAATTCTACATAAACTAAGCTCAAATTTGTTGACTATCACAAGCTTTTTTTTAGCCATTTTCGTTATTCCTTTATTTTTGTAGCCGGAGCGCTGTAGATTTTTTCAATTACGGTTGCAACAAAAAATCTCCGTTGGTAGCCATAGTGGAAGAGAAGATGTAAACTTAAAGAGAAATGAATTTTAAAAAGCAAAATTGATCTCTCACGCTCTGAGAAGCGGTGTACCACATGCACTATGCCACATCACGAAGTTGTGTCTAAATGACACACTTGAGATGTGGTTGAAGTGTTCAAATGGAACGGACTTAAGATAGAGTATGTAAGTAAAAATAAAGGACAAGTTTAATGGCCTACAGATGTATTCTGCCTTTTGGCATACGTTGTTTTCACTGAGACGTGATACTGTGAGCTTAATGTGATTTTACTGTTCGTTACTACACTAAGTCTGTATTTATAGTTGTTACTTACTGAGTTGGCGTATTCACGTTACTCACTGCACCGTGTGTGCAGATCCAGGTACCTCAGTTCCCGGTAGCGGTTATTGATCATCTAGTGTGGTGACTCAATCGGAGATTTCGAGGTAGCTGCTTGGCGATCACAGCCTCGTATTCTCTTCCCTTATCTTCCCTTAGTATATTTCTATTATCTTTGTCTCATTTTTATTTCAGACATTGTAGTAGTTATGGCTCGTGACTTAGTGACACCCGGTGTTGGGATTTCTATTTCAGTATCTTAGTTTGGATTTAGCTCTCTTAAATTATAAATTTTTATGGGAAAAAATGTATTATTATTTTCTTGTTTTTATGTAATCTGAAATGTTGGTAAATTGTGAGGCTTTCTTAGTTCCACGATAGGCGCCATCACGACCGGGGTGGTTTCGGGTCGTGACAACGAAAGAGCAGTGCTTCATTTTCTATTGTTGTCGAAGGTTCGATTTTGCTCGGGAAGATTGGTTCAGGAAGATTTGATGATAACTTTTTCTGGCGATTAGACTGGAGGTTCATGTTGTGAAACTGTGAAGTAGCATAAGATTGCAACAGTTGGTTATTATCATAACATTGTTGCTGGTGCATGGTCGTGGCAATTAAGTTATCTTCTTCACTTTGCAGGTTTCCAGGAATCTCTTGATGGCATGTTTGATTAATGGATTGAGCTGTTGAATTGCCTACAACTATTCCTTCCCGAATGCTACATTCTAGCTCTTTTCCAATTCGAATCAAATCGGGGAAATTGCATGCACAAGTTGCGAGCAGCTTATCAAAATATATGTCGTCTTGAATTTGAATGACGGTTGAGATCAATTCTCCCTCAAGCAATGGCGGATGTATTTTCGAAGCTTCTAATCTCCATTGCGTGGCATACTCTCAAGATCAACTACCCTTATTCATCCTCCCCTTTTGATTACACCATCACCCCCAAACCCTAACCCATTCTCTCAAAATCGCCGCCCTCAAACTCTCTCATATCCTCCTCTTCTGAAACCCTACGCGCCATCAACCCCTAATCTCCCTTCGATTCCAACCAGATATGGAATCCATTGATGATTTTCTTACTTTATTAGTCCTCTCTCGCTATTGGCTACTCGTTTATGGCATAACATAGTGGCTTGCCTAACATGTCAAGCCGATTTCCCTCGTTCCAGACCAAATCTGGTTCGAACCTTCATCCTTTTTCATCTATGTTCATTTTTCATCTCTGGGGTACGAATCTCTGAGATTTTCTCGATTCTTTATATACCCTAAAGCTAGGGTTTTGATTTTTTAAAGATCTCTTAAAATCTTTTCTTAGTTTTGTTAACAATCTTCTTTAATGTTTCTGTGTATCTATCTATGTGCATTTTATTGTGATTTTCGTGATATTTTCTGACTAATTCTACTTGCCTTAAAATTAGGGCTCAGATCTGTTATGGTTCTTATTTATGTTAACATTTTTTAAAATGTTTTCGTATATCTGTCTAGATGCATTTTTATTTTTCGTTGATCATTCTGACTAATTTTATTTATCCTAAAAGTTAGAGTTTCGATTCTTTATGTCATTTTTTCTTTATTGATTCTGTCTATCTATTTATGATTCTTTCCGTTAATTGTTACCCTAAACCCAGGGGTCTTTGATTTCCCAAATATGTTTGATTCCATGATTACCGTGAACTGTTATTTCTGGCTTACCTTAAATAATGTTTTGAGTTTTACTTCCTTAACTAGCTGTTATTTTTCCCTGATTGATTATTACCTTATTTGTGGACTCTAGTCTAATGTTATTTAAACCCCTCCCGTCTTTCCCCTTAGAACAAGACTGAGAACTCGAGACTACTCTCAAGACTAAAACTATACATTGTATACTATTATTCTATTCTGCTTTGATTCCTGGCCGGCTGGAAGCCAAGGCCAGAAAGCTTCATGTCATTTGTTGTTATTGATGATCATTGCTACATTACTTAGCTTCTTTATGCTTCATCTTAACTAGTAAGTCATTGAAACTTCTCTACCCTTTCAATTGTTCAATATGCTACTGTTATAAGACTCAATGCTCTATGTATTTTAGACATGTAGACTAACTGATAAACCATGTTTAATTGTCCACTTAAGGCTATCTTTAAGTGTGTTTAATATCTTTCTCTAAAATTAGTTCATCATGTATCACTTAGTTTGTTGTCAATATGTTAGCATGTTATTCCGTTGAATCTGTGCTCACCATACGATTAGTTCTAACTGATGCCTAATGTGCTGCTTGACTCATTACTGATCAATGAATTTCATCTCTGTGACTTATGTTGATCTGAATTCTTTACTGCCTTTGTGAAGCATGTTTAGAAATTGGTCTCCTGTTAAAGTTTCGAATTTGTTAGTTTCAAACTTATTAGTTTCAAAGTGTTTGTCTCTGTTTCTGTATGTGACTCCACCCCTAAGCCTGACTCCCAATCCTGCCCTGCACACTTTTGAATCCCAAAAATCCTTGCAGAAATAATCTGAGCATTTTCCTTGGCCTTCTTGGTGTGAGCACTGCCCAGGGTTCTTATGAGACCCTCGTGAACTCTGACACACCAGGACTTGGTCTCTAATTTCCCTTTAATTGGTTATGATTTTTCACTCTAGTGTGAGCACTACCTGGGGTTCGTGAAGCCCTTGGGAACTCTGACACACAAGAGGAATGGGCTTGGTATGCTTGTGCTTAAAACAGAATTGAGTTAATCACTGTGGGGCTCTATGAACACTGTATTTTGGAGATATTGTTGATTGAAGGATATGGCCTATCGAGATGTTGTTTTTAGGTCTACTGGAGGCTCCCTATAGTCTATACATTTATAACTTATTCATTTGATTCGGTTCTGTAATAATTATTCGTAATAACAATTGGGATAATAATAAAATTGGGAAATGGGTTTTATTTGGTATTTTGGGGGTAGATAGCATGCCTATAGGTACTTTACTATTTTTTTTGTTAAGATAACATGCCTATAGGTTTTAGTTTATGCCTTGAAATTGTATGCTAAAACTTGTCTAAATGTTTATATTTACATCGCATGTTAGATAACCTACCTATAGGGATTTCATTTTGGCCCAAATAAATTTTGTGTATATCCTATCTACTTTGCTTCGCATGATTAGATACCATGCCTATAGGAAATACAATAATCAAGCTCAAATTACAGCATATTTGTATCTGTTTCTGTAGAAATCATGGTTATAGTTTTAATTAATTATCACACTCGCCTAGCTAACATGCATGTCTATAATGGCAGTTTCAAAAAGTAGAATACACGCTCTGAGGAATAACTGTCATTTGTGTCAATACTAAAACTGGAATTTGCATAATGTCTTGCTAAATACCACTAGAAAGCATGCATATAGGAGTAACTAAATAATTTTGAGTACTTCTATTGTTAATTGTCGAATAAGTCACATAGATAACTTGCTTATAGGTTCAAACGCTTTTAACTGAAATCGACAGGCAATTACAGAATCACCTAGGAATTACTTATGATAAACTATCAGCATGTTTTAAATCCAGAATTATATAGAAATCATGTCTATAGGATCCAAAAGCTTTAACTATTAAAATTGGAAACATGCCAATTTGTTTGCGTTCATTTGCTGCTTAATGTGTGGAGGCTAAGATGAGACTTTATCTTCTCTTATGTGAAAGTTCAACTTGTTTTGTATGGTTTTACAATTTTGAGCAACCTAAGTTGAGTCTAGAACCATCCAAAATATAGGTGCCAATGCCTCCAGGACCATATATAAGGGACGGGTAGTGCACGCATAGGACACGAGTTAGAATTGATTACAGTGCATTAGGTAATATAACTTAAATATATTAATCGAGTAGCAGGAGATGATAGTATGTGCCCGCTGAATGATATGAGTAACACCCCTTCTTGGGGAGTTACGAAGTATTATTTTTGTTGCACGGGGTGATCCTTTAGGCTAAAAAACTTAGGACCCCCACCCCTATTAAATAGTTCTCTCGCTTCTTTATTAGACTAAGTAACATAAGTTAAGTTCGGTCGGGACCCACCGTTGTGGACCTCGAGGAGTTCCTAACAACTTCTCCTCGAGGTAATTTGAGCCTTTACCCGATCTTTGGTGACACAACTAGTAAAACCTGAGTCATTTGCAATAGGTTCCCTAATGCACCTTAATCTGTTAGGTGGCGACTCTCTCAATAACCAATTCCTTCCCCTCTCAAAGGAATTGTCAATGTCGAAACCCAATTTTGCAATAAAAAGGGGGTGTGGCAGTATGGCGACTCTGCTGGGGATATCTTTAGGCTTTTATCATAACAAACTTGGTCTATGTGAATTAGTCTTTCTTGATAGGTGTGTCTTTATTACTTTGCTAATGCCTTAACATCTCGCCCCATTTACCCTTTTTATTACTACATGCACATCCCTTTCCCATTTTCCTTTATATGAACTTACTTGCAATATTTCTTTTAATCTGGTTACAATATGCGTTTCCTCCGTTATTTTCTCCATTACGTTCCCTAAATTCACTCTTTAAATTTTGCCATCCCTACCCCTTTTACCGCTTTATTATAATTTTTCCGTTATATGAACTAACTATTTCCTTGTTTTCTTTCTTTCTTGTCTTTACATTTATTAAATACTGCATTTATGGCATTCTCCTGCAAAATACTTGACAACATGTTATTTTCTTTTTGCATAAATACATGCTCGACAACATATTCCACTCATGTGCAATTAATACCATAGCGGCGCTTGATGAGTATCCACGCTCTTCCTACATTACCTTTTTAAATTTGGAAAGGCTTATTTGCAGTAAAACTAGTCGATCAACAGTGCAGTCGACGGTTCCGTGTCTTTCCCCCTCAAGTTGTCTGCTTGAGGATACTAGTCTAGACTTTTATAGAAAAACCTTGGATAATAACTGTACATGCATCATGCTCAAACCTAGCAGGGGTTAGTATGTTGTCTGCATAATAACCCTCTAAGGAAAAACCTTTTCCAAAGCCCATCGGGATTTCCATAATCCCAATGGGCACAATCATGATATGTGCATTATTTGGAGCAAACGTGCTGATATGCTAATCATTAATGTTTAAGTATTCAAACCCGGAGGGGAAAAGGATCTAACCTTATTTATTTTGCAGAAGTGAGGCACGAAATCCCCAGGTTCGGTATGGTCTGAAGTATACTACCTTTATTACTAGATTGGTGGGAAAATCTTTTGCCAAGCGGCAAAAATTAGGTAAAGATACTGATCGAGGCTGCTACTATGTTCTGCGATGGAGAAAGGGTCGTCTTTCATTTTGGCAATGTGGAGATGACTCTCGTTAAGGAAGAAATAGGAGGTTTCTCTGGGTTACATTGGGATAGTCCTGGTTTGTTGGCACCAGAAAATTGCACTCCTAGGGGGTTTCTGAAAATGATGGGTGTGAGAAAGAATGATGATTTAGTCGGATTGATGAAGTCCTACATACCTTTCGACTTTCTCTATGAACGATTTGGACACAACACATTCTACTGTATTTTTCATGATGAATTCTCCATCACTTCCATGGGATGGACTCATCGTCGGGTTTTTGCATTCATCATATGTTTTCTAGGTATGATAGTGTTTTCAATCCAAGGAGACATGATTCACACTAGGTTGGCTAAGGTAACCAAAAATCTAATGGAAGGGCTTGATGGATAGACCTACATTATTGTCCCAATGATCGTAGCAGAAATATATCGAGCTTTGGACCGTTGCAAGAAGGGGTTCAGACATTTTGATGGTTGCAATTTGTTGCTGCAGATATGGTTGTTGGAGCATCTTCAAAGTGGACAGAACCGTCAGGAATTTCCGCGAAGACCATGGAATGACCACATAGCTTCCCATCATCTGAAAAGAATGACTTTCATCCCAAATAGGTTTGCACAACCGGAGAACGTTGTAGATTGGGTACACTTTTTCAACGATCTGACCGAGGACAAGGTCCATTGGATGTTTGAGAGGTTCCCTACTAGCGAGTTCATCATCAAATCCAGGGATGTTCCACATTTGGTGCTGATTGGGTTGAGGGTCGTATATACCTATGTTCCTATCAGGGTCATGAGACAAGCTGGGAGAAAATAATCATACAACGAGTCTCCAAAATGAGTCATTACAAAGCGGATTTACAAGATGATGCCATTCCATACAAATGTGAGGCCCAACACATGTGTCATTTGAAGATTAATTTGGAAAAGGATACCATTGAGCCAGATCGGTACCGCGTCGGTCATGCATACTTCTAACTTTCATGGTTGGATGATGACATTGTAGGAAGCATCGAGCCAGGGGTAGATAGAGGAAATATGGTCATAGATGAAGCTTCCGAAGCACAGGTGAAATACAAGAGGTTGCACAAAAGAATCCTTAAGTCCAAGGCCAGACATTTGGAACAGCACAAGGTAGACATGAAATCAATTAATGAGTGGAAGAAAATTGCTACAAAGTAAATGGAAAGGTTTGAATATTTAGAGCAGGGTCTAATGGAACTGGAAGGGAAGATGAGGAAAAGGGTCGTAGACTGTCAAAATACAGAGAGCAACAAAGGATGGCACCTTGCAAGGGCGTATCTACTGCTGGACATGCACGACTTGGGAAATCTGATTGATGGGACCAAGAAAGCCATGTTTGGAGAAGGTCATTCTAGGACCAAGTAAATTAGTGTTATTATTTACATGCTTTCCATAGTCATTTAGAATTTGAATGTACTAAGGCAAATTCCATTAGTAACTTCTTTATTTATTGTCGTTTTAGAAGATTGACTTATTTATTACATTAATGAAATCCGGCAATTGTCGGCATTAAATTTCTCCAAAATCTACGTGTTGCTAGGCCTTCCTCGGGCACAACGAGGTCCCCAAATTAGGACATCGAATATATAATTCTGCAATACATGTTTAAATACTGCAAATATTTCTTCAAAACCCCTACTGACTTGTTTACCTTTTTGTTTTCTTTTTATTTATTTTGATTATTCCCATCCCCTAAAGTTTGTTTGTACATACTGGCATCATCAGCATACCATACCAGATCCATAGGCCCTCCACCTCCTCCCCCTCCAAGTGATCAAAAAGTAAGGGAAAGGCTAAGATGGATGATATGAGTGGTATCAGGAAAGACAATGTTGCGCATGTGGAAAATGTTGAAACTTCAGATGGTTGGAGTACTCTAGCACACAACAATTTGGTTCTACGATTGGAGCAAAACATTCTGGAACTGCAAGAGGAACTTGATTAGGTCCGCAACTTGGCAAACCTCTCCCTCACCTTAAATTTCTCGAATATTAACCAGCAAAATGCCCAAAACCCAATACCCCATCGAAACACACTGAACTAACGTCCACAGATTCCTCCTGCACCTCATCAATATGCAACACCTCCCCAAAATCTTAATCCTCCACCAGTACCAACTCCTCTTCAACACCAACATCTCCCGACTCAGTACCCGCAAACCACTACCTACCATACTCCTCAAAATTCAATGCAACCCATTCTCGATTCTTAAAATTCAACCAGTGATCACCACTACACTTAAACCCCCGGTATCCACCAAAACAACCCCATATACGTAGAAACCTTACCTCACCCCACTCAACAAACCTCACACACACCATAATCCGTCGAGAAGGACCTGCTCATCAAGAATATGGAAGAGGAACTTAAGAAGCTCACAAGCCGAGTCCAGGGTGTCAAAGAAGGTAAAGGCATTGAAGGTTTAAACTATGAAGATCTGTGTATTCAGCCAGACGTAGAACTGTCGGTGGGTTACAAACCTACTAAGTTCCAGATGTTTGACGAAACGGGTGCCACCAAATGAACTCAATGCAACAAGTGCACCTTGTCCTTTTGCTGCCTAGGGAATGGATGTCATCGGTCCAATCGAACCCACTGCTTCGAACGGGCACAGTTTCATTCTAGTGGCCACCGATTATTTC
Source organism: Nicotiana knightiana (assembly GCA_005239525.1). Lineage (NCBI taxonomy): Eukaryota > Viridiplantae > Streptophyta > Magnoliopsida > Solanales > Solanaceae > Nicotiana > Nicotiana knightiana. The sequence goes on from ML375684.1 coordinate 59,457, forward strand.
ACAAAATGGGTTAAAGTTGCATCCTACAAAGATGTAACCAAGAAAGTCGTCGCCGATTTTGTTAGGGATTGTATTGTTTGTCGATTCGGGGTTTCAGAATCCATCAAGTGATTTGATGAAAGCCATGTGTGAAACTTTCAAAATCAAGCACAAGAATTCCACAGCATACAGGCCTCAAATGAATAGAGTTGTAGAAGCCGCCAAAAAGAATATCAAGAAGATACTAAGGAATATGGTAGAGAATCACAAGCAATGGCATGAGAAATTACCATCCGTCTTATTAGGATACCGCACTACAGTGCGCACGTCAACCAGGGTAACTCCTTACATATTGGTCTATGTTACTGAAGTCGTCATCCCCGCCTAAGTGGAAATTCCTTCCCTAAGGATCATACAAGAAGCTAAACTCAGTGATGTAGAATGGATAAGGAGCCGCTATGAAAAATTAGCTCTCATTGATGAAAACAGAATGATGTGTGTCATGGTCAGCTTTATCAGAATAGAATGTCCAGAGCTTTCAATAATAGGGATAAACCTAGACAGTTCACACCATGGCAGCTGGTGTTGAAACGAATCTTTCCACATCAAGATGAAGCGAAAGGGAAATTCTCACCCCAACTGGAAAGGACCTTATATGGTTCATAGGGTACTAACAGGAGGAGCACTCATACTCGCAAAAATGGACAAAGATATATGGCCAAATCCTATTAATTCAGATGCAGTCAAAAGATACTATGTGTAAACAATTTGCATTTCTTCATATGATGTAACTGAACTACGCTTGAGCTTTCCCATTTAAGAGGGGATACGTAGGCAGCCCTATGGGTTTGGTAAAAGTTTAATAAAATTTCTATTTTCCCCACAATCAGAAACTGAGGCAGAATTTTGAAAAGGACCCTCAAAATTCTGAAGCAGGTTCAGTCAACGACACTGAGCGCGGTACATCCAGCAATTTGTCTAGATAACTAGGGCAGAATTTTGAGGAGGACCCTCAAAATTCTACGTCAAGAAGGTTCGCAATAATGTCATAGCTACTGGTTCATCTAAACTATTTTAAACCTCATATTATGTTTTGAATAACTATGCATGCATATTTTTCGAAAAAAACTTTATTATTTTAGCCAAATTCTACCCATGGTACTTTAACAGGAGCCTTGGCCGGAGCGGAGCAAAGCAAGTAGACAACGGCACGAATCAACCTCCCCCAAAAACTCATGATTTTTTTTGGATGCAGGAACAAAGAATAACCACAAGTGTCTTCATAACGACAAAGCCACCAGACACAAATATATCTCCAGCTGAGAAATACTTCGCCCTTACTTACTACTCGTACACTTGCATGAGACTAAGCACTGTCTCAAATCCTGCATGAGGAGAAACCATGCCTCTTTATTTCCATAAGGCTAAGTGTTGCCTTCTCCTTGCATGAGACTAAGCACTGTCTCAAATCTTGCATGAGGCCAAGCCCTGTTATTTCAATAAGGCTAAGCATTTCCTTCTCCTTGCATTAGAATTAGCACTGTCTCAAATCCTGCATGAGGCTAAGCCCTGCCTTCTCAATTGCATAAGGCTAAGCATTGCCTTCCCCCTGCATGAGGCTAAGCACTGTCTCGAATCTTGCATGAGTCTAAGCTCTGCCTCCTCAATTGCATAAGCCTAAGCATTGCCTTCTCCTTGCATGAGATTAAGCGTTGTCTCAAATCCTGCATAATGCTAAGCCATGCCTCTTTATTTCCATAAGGCTAGGCATTGCCTTCTCCTTGCATGAGACTAAGCACTGTCTGAAATCCTGCATGAGGCCAAGCCCTGCCTCTTCATTTACATAAGGCTAAATATTGCCTTCCTCTTACATGAGACTAAGAAATGTCTTAATCTTTCATGAGGCCAAGTCCTGCCTCTTCATTTGCATAAGGCTAAGCATTGCCTTCCATTTGCATGAGGCTAAGCACTGCCTCTTTATTTGCATAAGTCTAAGCTCTGCCTTTCCAGCATGAGACTGAGCATTGTCTCTATTTGCATAACCCCAAATTTTTCTCTATCCTAAACCTTGAATTATTCTTTTCTTTCGGGGCTAAGCTCTGCACCCGATTCTACACAAGACTAAGCTTTGTCTTGCTTTATCTCCGGCCTCATGTCTCTGCATCTCATAGGATGATATATAGCCAACTTGTCCAAAGGTGTAATAGTTCGAAGGCATTATCATCATAGCCAGAAGACACCATATTATGGCTTGAGGATCTCTTAATCTTGCACATCATTATTCAAAGGCATCATAGTTCGGAGGCACCATCTTCAGAGCCCGAGAACATCATTTCATGGCCTGCGAATCCTTTACCGCACAATTCATGGCCCGGGTCATCATGGTCTAAGGTTGTCATCCTCGTCGTCCAAAGACAATCTCCATGGTCCAAAGGGAATTTCCATCATGTTTAAATTTACAAAAATCTATATGCACATATTCTATTTTGAGTTTGCAGGTGATCCGGAAGGTAACCGTTATCCAAACGGGAGCAATTTTCGCTCTAGTTTCCACTTAATACTCATATCCTCCAATTATTTCAAATCTGTTAAAATCTTTTCTTATTTTTCTTAAACATCTTCTTTAATGTTTCCGTGTATCTATCTATGTACATTTTGTTATGATTTTCGTGATATTCTCTAAATAATTTTACTTTCCTTAAAATTAGGGCTCAGATCTGTTATGGTTCTTATTTATGTTAACATTTTTTTAAATGTTTTCGTATATCTGTCTAGATGCATTTTTATTTTTCGTTGATCATTCTCACTAATTTTATTTATCCTAAAAGTTAGAGTTTCGATTCTTTATGTCATTTTTTCTTTATTGATTCTGTCTATCTATTTATGATTCTTTCCGTTAATTGTTACCCTAAACCCAGGGGTCTTTGATTTCCCAAATATGTTTGATTCCATGATTACCGTGAACTGTTATTTCTGGCTTACCTTAAATAATGTTCTGAGTTTTACTTCCTTAATTCATTGTTATTTTTCCCTGATTGATTATTACCTTATTTGTGGACTTTAGTCTAATGCTATTTAAACCCCTCCCCTCTTTCCCCTTAGAACAAGACCGCGAATTCGAGACTATTCTCACTACTAAAACCATATATTGTATACTATTATTCTATTCTGCTTTGATTCCTGGCCGGCTGGAAGCCAAGGCCAGAAATCTTCTTGTTGTTTGGTGTTGTTGATGATCATTGCTACATTACTTAGCTTCTTTATGTTTCATCTGAAGTAGTAAGTCATTGAAACTTCTATACCCTTTCAATTGTTTAATATTCTATTGTTATTAGATTCGTTGCTCTATGTATTTTAGACATGTATACTAATTGATAAAACATGTTTAATTATGTGCACTTAAGCCTATCTTTAAGTGTGTTTAGTTTCTTTCTCTAAAACTAGTTCATTATGTATCCCTCAGTTTGTTGTCAAATCAGTTATCATGTTCCACTGATTATGTGCTCACCATGAAATTAGTTCTTACTGATACCTATGTGCTGCTTGACACAGTACTGATCAATGAATTTCGTTTCTATGACTTATGTTGTGTCACGGCCCCAAAATCCTAAGCCGGTCGTGATGGCGCCTATCTTGGAACTAGGCTATCCAACAATCACATACTGAAATAATATTTTCATAATTTCCAAAACTGTCCCGAATTCCAGAAGATTCTATCGCTCAAGCAGTTAAAGCAACATAATGAATAAAACAGTTTATACGCTGCCCCCAAAACATGGAGTCAACCATCATGAGCACTACGGGTAGTACAAAATAACCCTACTATCATAATACATCAAGACTCAGAATGAGGAACTAAATACAAAACAAGAAATGGGAAAAGAGATGATGTGGACGCTGAACATCTACCTCGAAGTCCCAACCGGCTCCGCAAGAGGGAAGAAAACTAACTGTGATGACCCGAAAGGTCATCTTGTGTAATTTAGCAGAAAACTGTGTTTCAAGGCCCTGAAAGCCTCCGTTAATCTCACCTTGATATGCATGCGCAGTCCGGGCGTGTAGCCGAACAACTTATTTATGAGATTCTATGATAAATGCTAAGATGTCATATTAAAATTAATAAATTTGACTTCGGTCAACATTTTGTGTAAACAGACTCGGACCTGTGATTTGACGGTCCCGGAGGGTCCATAAGAAAATATGGGACTTGGGCGTATGCCCGAAATCGAATTCCGAGGTCCCAAGCCCGAGAAATGAATTTTTGAGTAAAATTGTTTTCTGAAAATATCTGTGGAAATTGAAAATGAAATTTGATTAGAAAGTGATGGTATCGGGCCCGTATTTTGGTTCCGGCACCCGGTGCAGGTCTTATATATATTGTGAGCACTTTCTGTAAAGTTTGGTTTAAATTGGATGTTGTTTGATGTGTTTCAGACTTAAAATGGAAATTTTGATATTTTATGAATTTGATAGGATTCATGGATTGTGAGGCCTCATTTGATGTGTATGATGTTGTTTTGGCGAGTTGATCACAAGGGCAAGTTCGTAGGAGGTTGTGTAAGTAATCTGTGAAATTTGGTATCGTTCCGAGATGTATAGGTCAGTTCGGCAGGTTGTTAGCGAAGTTAGAAAACTTAAAATTCCTAAGTTTGGTTCTTGAGGTTTCGGAGTGAGAATTCGAGTTTTAGCGTTGTTTTGAGTGTTCTGAAGGCTCGAGCGAGTCCGTATTATGATTTGGGACTCTTTGGTATATTTGGATTAGGGCTCGAGTGGGCCCAGTTGCCTTCCGGGCACCTAACGGGGCAAAAAATAACAAACTTAGCTGTTGGTGCACCTGCTCTGGTGTGGCCGCAGGTGCAGTTGCCCAGCATCGCAGGTGCGAGACCGCAAGTGCGGTCCCAGGCATCGCAGGTGTGATCACCAGTGGCCTTACCAGCCATCGCAGGTGCATCGCATTTCTCGCAGGAGCGAGACCGCAGGTGCGGTCTACCCTTTTGCAGGTGCGATCCCAGACCCCCCAGCCCAATTCCGCAAGTGCGAGGTTTTTCTCACAAATGCGAGACCGCAGGTGCGGTCCAGCCATCGTAGGTGTGATCACTATTCAGGCAGTGAGTTTAAGTACGGGTTTTAAACCCATTTTCCTCATTTTTCATCATCCTTCTTAGGCGAATTCCTCCATTTTTAAGAGCTTTCGACCAGGTCTTGTAAGGTAAGTAAATCCCACCCATAAATTAGTTTCATGCATGCATCTTAGCTTAAGTAACCACACAAATTAGTGCAAAAGTTCAAGAAATTGGGTAGTAACCTAGAACTTGTGATCACCTTAGGATTTGGGTGAGTGTTCCCTTCGAGAATTTGCAAGAATCCAAGCGAGCGGGCACGGGGTTGAATTTTTGTTAATTTTGAAAGAATGATAGGAAATGGGTAATTAGGCCATGTAACTGAATCTTTGAATCCTTATTGATATTATTGAATTAATTATGCCTAGATACCGGTGTTTCGGAGTTGAATCCTAAAGGAAAGGCGGTGTTAGAGGGTTGATTACTATACTTCGGACCCGAGGTAAGTGTTCGGCCTAACCTTAGCTTGAGGGAATAGGAGTTGAGTCTTCTTTGCTACTTGCTAATTGTAGAGTACGATGTATAGGCATGGTGACGAGTATCTATACATTGGCGTCTAGCATGATCGTGAGTCCTTATATTGTGAATCTCCTGGTGTTGTGGTAATTTCCATGTTTATTTGATAAATTCTTTATGTGTGGAGAATATGTGGAGGAAATTGTATCCTGTAAAATCTGTTGGAGCATTGACTCAATTCATGAATTGAATAATGAGGGAATATGAGTTATTACATTCTTTGGAGCATTGGCTCAATTTGTGAATTGAATAATGAGGAAATATGAGATATTACATTCTTTGGAGCATTGGCTCAACTTGTGATTTGAATAATGAGGAAATATGAGATACTACCTCCCTTGGAGCATTGGCTCAAGTGATAGAATAAATCAGGGAAATGAAAGTGAAAGAAAGAGAAAGAATTACTAAAATGTACCCTTGCCGGGTCATTGTTGCTTTTGATATTGTCACTTGCCGGGATTTAATTATTGAAATATTGTTCCCTTGCCGGGATTCCTATTTCTATTTTGTTTACTTCCTTGCTCTTGTTTGTGATTGTTGGTTGGGTGAGGAAGAGTGTTAAAGCACGAAGGGCGATGCCGTGCACTTGTCTTGGTGAGAATGAGAGTAAAGCACGAAGGGTGATGCCGTGCATTGTTTGATACTGTCTCCCTTGTTGGGATGATGAGATTACTGTATTGTTCCCTTGCCGGGATTTGGTTGTTTAATTAATGTTCCCTTGCCAGGATTTCCATTCTATTCTGTTTACTCCCTTGCCCTTGTTTGTGATTGTTGTTTGGGTAAGGAAGAGTGATAAAGCACGAAGGGTGATGTCGTGCACTTGTCTTGGTGAGAATGAGAGTAAAGCACAAAGGGTGATGCCGTGCATTGTTTTGATCAAGTTGTGATTTCTTATCCTTATTGATATGTTAGTTTGTTGTTTCTTTCCTTATTGAGATTAACTTATTTGAAACTGTTATCTCCCCACAGCATGTCCCCCTCCCTTTATCCATATGTTTCTTATATGTCGTGTATATGTATATCTATTTATTTGAACTGCTCAGGTTTATTTTGGTAGTCTGGTTCTAGCCTCGTCACTACTTCGCCGAGGTTAGGCTAGGCACTTACTCAGTACATGGGGTCGGTTGTACTGATGCTACACCTGCACTTCTTTATGTTGTGCAGATTACGCAGCCGGACCCGGAGGACATCATTAGTGGGATCGTCTTCCAACTCATCATAGAGGCTTCAAGGTATACCCGCTGGCGTTCGTGGGCCTTGGCATCTCTTCCATCCCTTTGTCTTCGATTTTGTCTTGTTTTTCCTTTAGTTTCGAAGGCAGACATGCATTTCCTTTCAGACTTGTATTTAGCACTCTTAGACAGTCAGTGAGTTTGTGACTCTAGGTTTTGGGAAATTTACACGTTGTTGTATTATGTTATCCTTACTTAGCTTATATCTATATTTAAATTCTGCTGTTAAATAGTGTACCATTTAGTTCACCCGATTAAATTGTGTGAAATTGATAGTTTGTTTATATACATTGGCTTGTCTAGCGGGTTTAACGTTAGACGCCATCACGACCCGATGGAGGGATTTCGGGGCGTGACACTAACGCTCGGTACCAGCACCTGTATCTGCACACAGGGGTGCAGGGGGTAATATGAGTACGCCAACTCAGTAGTAATGAAAATAAATCAAGTCTAAGCAATAAGAAACACATAGGATCAAATCATTAATTCACAAGAAGCACCGCCTTTCTTTCCAAGAGTGTATGCATTAAATCAACATGCTTTTAAAACCAACTTCAGTAAAAATCCTTTGAAAAGTGTGATTTCCAACAATTTCAGAAAAATACCCAAAGAGTTTAGTTAAAAATGAAATAAATCATAAATAGCCCCTCGGGAAAATCATCACTCTGAATCAGTCACTCAGAATGCCTCACAATCACTCAGTATCAGCCCCTCGGTCATCCTCACTATCACTCGTCACTCAACACTCGGCACTCGCACTCAGTAGGTACCTGCTCTCACTAGGGGTGTGTACAGACTCAGGAGGGGCTCCTTCAGCCCAAGCGCTAATATCAAGCCACCTCGTGGCATATCATATCCTCACAATCAAGCCCTCGGCCTCACTCAGTCAGAAACTCTCAAAAAGCCCCTTGGGCTATCAGTAAAATGGGGTACTCGACCAAAAAATATCATTTTATATCTCAAATAGTGTAAATAAGGCTGAGTTTCGAAATCAGTTAAACATAATACGACTGAGTGTAAATCATAAGTCAACACAGTGAGGAAATAGCAGTAAAAGCCCCCAAGGGGTCTAAACAAGTCGGCAAAAGGCCCCAAACATGGCTTCCAGCCCAAATATAACAATAGTCTTAAAACATGATTTAACATATGATTTAAAAGTAAATACGCAACTCAATAGTTGCCACGGGAAGGACCAAGTCCAAATCCAAAATTAGTGCACGCCATACACTCGTCATCCGGCATGTGCGCCACTCCAAAAATAGTGAGAAAATATGTTGTCCGGGGTTTCATACCCTCAAGACAAGATTTGCAATCATTACTAACCTCAAACCAGCCCAAATACTAATCCATGATGCTCTCTCCTCTCGAATCGGCTCCTGATTTCTCCGAATCTATCCAACCAAGGTTAATATCATCAATATATGATAAAGGAACAAAGCCCACTCGAAAACTATCAATTTTAACCAAAATTCCCGAAATTGGCCAAACCCGACCCCCGGGGCCCACTGTCACGACACAAATTACCCTCCGAACGGTCTTGTGACGGCACCTAGTCTTTACGACTAGGTAAGCCTAAAATTTTCAAAAAATAAGACAAAACAATAATAGAAACAGTAAAGAAGAAGCAATATTAAAAATTTTTGCCGCTCGGCATTTACAGCTTTTACTTTCCCAAAAATCGGAACGTCACAAAGTCACAAACTCTGAACTATTGCAGCTCTATACAAAGGAATCAGAAAAATGTATCCATATATCTCCTATAGCTATACTGGAATGGAAGGGGACTCAATAGATTGTGCAGACGCGGCAGAATTACCTCACGGTCTCCTGAACAGCTACTAGGGTACTCTTAGCCACAGTGTTGTGTGATGGTACCAAGATCTGCACGTGGGAAAAACATGCGCAGGAAAGGGCGTGCGTACTCCACATTCAGTACTCAGTAAGTGCCAAGCCTAACCCTAGTCAAGTAGTGATGAGGTCAGGTTGAGACTCTATTGAGTTTTAAAACAAGTCAGTTATAAATTTAAACAGTGAAATATAGATAAGAAATGATAAACACGATTAATGGAAACTGGAAGAATTAATAACAGGAAGAGAGCCCCAGCTCAGCACAGCATATCTCAACAGTAAATATGCAATACAGTACAAGGGGAAAGATCCCGGATCTCAGTCTGTAGTCCCAATTTAAATATGCAATGCAGTATAGGGGGAAAGTTCACGAATCTCGGTCTGTAGTCCCAATTTAATTATGCTATGCAGAACAGGGGAAAGCTCCCGGATCTCCGTCTGTAGTCCCAATTTAAATATGTAATGCAGTACAGGGGGAAAGCTCCCGGATCTCGGTCCGTTGTCCCAACTTAAATATGCAATGCAGAAGTATGTCGGATACGGCTTAATTAAACAATTGAGGAAAAACAATAGGAAAGAATAAAGTAAGACTACCTAAGCATGGTACAACTAGTAGCAAATAAGAGGAAATCAAGTAAGGACAGGTAGGCATGCTTATTCTTAGGCTAACTACTCAGTTAAGACAGGAAACAGTAATATAGGAATGAAAATGAGTGATTGCAAGGAAGGAAAAGTGGAATTTTAGCCACAATGACCCGTGTACGCCCTATTCACCCCACGTACACGGCGTCCATGTAACAAAATCAGTATAAAAATGCCTAAGGGGAAGTTCCCAACACAGAGTTAGGCAAGCCACATACCTTGACTGCGCTAATCAACTCAATACCACGCTCTTGCCACGAGTATCCAACTCTGGGTGGCCCAAACCTAGTAAATTCGATTGCATAGTGTAAATATCATTTCAAGGAAACAAAATAACTAATAAGTTCGAAGCTAATACGTGAAATTAGAAAATTCGCCCAAAAAGTTCCCCGGGCTCACGTCTCGGAAACGGATAAAAATTACAAATTACGAACACCCGTTCACTCACGAACTCACTCGAACATGAAACATCAAAATACGACGTCTAAATCTCCCTAAATCCTCAGATTTCTACTTGGGGAAGTTTAATCCCAATTTCATGGGTTTTCATCCAAATTCATTGATTATATTGAGGAAATCGATATAGATTAATGGTATACAAGTGAATTAAGGTTAGGAAACATTACCTATGAATCCCCTCTTCGAAACCCACTGAAAATCGCAAAAACCCGAGCTCTAAATCGTTTTGGAGTTATGAATTTCAAACCCTCAGAATTTTGTATAAACAGCCCAGGGATACCGCACCTGCAACTCTTGGACCTCACCTACGGAAAATCCATCGCAGGTACGGAAAGTCACTTAACAGGGTTGGGGCCGCACCTGCGAAACACAGACCGCACCTGCGACCACTGGCAGCCCCTATCTAAATTCCACATTTGTGAGCCCCAAATCCACACGTGCGTGTCCGCACTTGCGGTTCCCCATCCGCAGGTGCGGAACACCAAAACCTGCAATGGTTCAGCTTAGTTCCGAGTTTCGAAATCATCCGTTGAGCCTCCAAAACACCCCCGAGACCCCTGGGACCTCAACCAAACTTACCAACCAATCCTAATACTTCATTCAAACTTAGTCGAGCCTTCAAAACACATATCATAACATCAAAATCATCAATTATGCATGGATTCAAGCCTAAGAACTTATGAAATTTCCAAAATTCACATCCGATGCCGAAACATGTCAAAACTCATCCGAATGACCTCAAATTTTTCACACATGTCATAAATGACATTACGGACCTGTTGTAACTTTCGAAATTCCATTCCGAGTTCGATATCAAAATTTCACCTATCCGCCGAAATCGCCGAAATTCTAACTTTCGCCAATTCAAGCCTAAATATACAATCGACCTCGAAAACACATTCCGAACTCGCTACTAACCCTGGAATCACCCAATGGAGCTAACGGAGTCAACGGAATTCCATTCCGGATCTGTCTTGATACAGCTCTAGCTACGGCCTGATTTCAAAGGCTAAAATCCACATTTAAGGACTATGTGTCCAAAATCACTCCGAATTTTGCCACTTAATACTCCGACAAGTTTCAATAACATAAATAGACATTTGAGAAGCAGTTATTAGGGGATCGGGGCACTAACTCTCAAAATGACCGACCGGGTCGTTACATTCTCCCCCTCTTAAGAAAATCGTTCGTCCTCGAACGAGTATAGAGACATACCTGAAACTATGAAAAGATGAGGGTACTGACTCCGCATATCCTGCTCGGTCTCCGAAGTAGCCTCTTCGACCGGATGACCCCTCCACTGAACCTTAACTGAGGCAATATTCTTCGAGCTGAGCTTTCGGACCTGCCTGTCCAATATAGCCACAGGATCCTCAACATATGATAGATCCTTGTCACACTGGACTGAGCTGAAACCCTAAACATGAGCCGGATCACTATGATACTTCCGGAGCATGGAAACGTGGAATACCGGATGAACTCCTGCTAGGTTGGGAGGCAAATCCAACTCATAAGCGACTCCCCAACTCGCTACAACACCTCAAAAGGGCCAATAAACCTCAGACTCAGCTTACCCTTCTTTCCGAATCTCATGACGCCCTTCATAGGCGATAGCCAAAGCAAAATACGATCACCATCCATAAATGCCAAGTCACGAACCTTCCGGTCCGGATAACTCTTCTGCCTGGACTGACCTGTGTGAAGTCTTTCCTGAATCACCTTCATCTTGTCCAGGGCATCCTGAACATAGTCTGTACCCAACAATCGGACCTTGCCCGGCTCAAACCATCCCACTGGAGACCTGCACCGCCTACCATACAAAGCCTCATAAAGTGCCATTTGAATGTTGGACTGGTAGCTATTATTATAAGCAAACTCTGCAAGAGGCAAGTATCGATCCCATGACCCTCCATAATCTATCACACAGGCACGAAGCATATTCTCGAGAATCTGAATCGTGCGCTCGGACTGCCCGTGCGTCTGAGGGTGAAAAGATGTACTCAACTCTACCCTGGTGCCTACCTCCTGCTGAACGGCTCTCCAGAACCGTGTAGTGAACTGTGTACCTCTGTCTGAACTGATAGATATATGGATACCGTGGAGGTGAGCAATCTCTCTGATATAAATCTCAGCCAACCTCTCAGATGAATATGTAGTCAGCACTGGAATGAAATGGGCTGATTTGGTCAGTCGATCCACAATCACCCAAATAGCATCATGCTTCCTTAAAGTCCGAGGAAGTCTAACCACAAAGTCCATGGTGATCCGCTCCCACTTCCACTCTGGAAGCTCAATCTACTTAAGTAACCCTCCCGGTCTCTGATGCTCACATTTGACTTACTGACAGTTGAGACACTTGGCTACAAACTCCACTATATCCTTCTTCATCCTTTGCCACCAATAAGGTTGTCACAGATCCTGGTACATCTTCGCGGTACCCAGATGGATGGAATACTACGAACTATGGGCTTCCTTAAGAATCAAATCTCGAAGCCCATCTACGTTGGGTACATAAATACGGCCTTACATCCTCATCACCCCGTCATCAACTATGTTCACATCCCTAGCATCACCCCGCAAGACTCTATCCTGAAGAACCAAAAGGTGGGGATCATCATACTGGCACTCTATGATACGGTCATAAAGGGAATATCGAGCAACCACACAAGCTAATACCCGGCAAGGCTCAGAAAGATTCAATCTCACGAACTGACTGGCTAAGGACTGAACATCTAAAGCTAGAGGCCTCTCAGCTGTATGAAGGTATGCCAAACTGCCCAAACTCTCCGCCCAGCGACTCAAGGCGTCGGCCACCACATTGGCCTTCCCCGGGTGGTATAATATAGTGATATCATAGTCCTTTAGCAACTCCAACCACCTATGCTGGCGCAAAATTGAGATCCTTCTGCCTGAATATGTGCTGCAAACTCATGTGATCCATGAATATCTCACAGGGAACACCATATAAATAATGACGCCATATCTTCAGGGCGTGACCAATCGCTACCAACTCGAGATTATGAACAAGATAGTTTTTCTCATGAACCTTCAACTGTCTGGACGCGTAGGCAATCACCCTACCGTCCTACATCAACACCGCTCCCAAGCCAATCCTCGAAGCATCACAATCGACTGTATAGGACCCTGAACCTATAGGCAATACCAACACAGGAGTTGTAGTCAGGGATGTCTTGACTTCTGAAAGCTCTCCTCACACTCCTCAGTCCCTATGAAAGGGGCACCTTTCTGGGTCAGTCTGGTCATGGGCGCTGAAATGGATGAAAATCCCTCCACAAAATGGCGATAATACCCAGCCAAACCGAGGAAGCTGTGAATCTCAGTAGATGAGACTAACTCTGCAGCACCTCCACCTTCTTCAGATCTACCTTGATCCCATCCGAAGAAACCACATGGCCTAGGAATGCCACAGAATCAAGCCAAAATTCACACTTAGAAAACATGCCATACAACTTTTTCTCCCTCAATGTCTGAAGCACGGTCCTCAAGTGCTGCTCATGGTCCTCCTGGGACCGAGAATATACCAGAATGTCATCAATGAACACAATGATAAAAGTATCAAGATAAGGCCAAAATACGATGTGCATTAGGTGCATGATGGCTGATGGGGCATTGATCAGTCCAAATGACATAACAAGGAACTCATAGTGGCCATATCTGGTCCTGAAGGCAGTCTTCGAGATATCCGACTCCCGAATATTCAACTGATGATAATCAAAACACAGATCAATCTTGGAGAACACCCTAGCACCTTGTAACTTGCCAAACAGATCATCAATACGAGGCAATGGGTACCTGTTATTCACAATTACCTTATTCAGCTGCCGGTATCAATACACATACGCATCGAACCATCCTTTTTCTTCACAAACAACACCGGAGCACCCCAAGGTGATACACTGGGCCTGATGAAACCTTTGTCAAGAAACTCCCTTTCAACTCAGGAGGAGCCATGAGATAGGGAGGAATGGAAATGGGCTGAGTGCCCTTGCAAAAAGTCAATGTCGAAATCAATGTCTCTATCTGGCGGCATACCCGGAAGACTTGAACTGACTCAACTGCACGGGTCTCATCACTAACATCTCTCACATAAGCCAAATACGCATCACACCCTTTTTCAACGATCTGCTGAGCCTTAAAAAAAGAAATGACTCGGTGGGGAGTATACTATAAGGAACCTCTCCACTCTAAAATCGGTAATCCTGGCATAGCCAGCACATGGTCTTGGCGTGACAATCAAGAATAGCATAGTAGGGAGACAACTAGTCCATACCCAAAATAACGTCGAAATCTACCATGTTGACTAATAGTAAGTCAACCTAGGTCTCATAATAACTAATAACAAACAAGCACGACCTATATACATGGTCCACAACAAGGGAATCTCTAATAGGAGTTGAAACATATACGGGGGAACTCAAAGAATCCCGAGATATCCCCAAATGTGAAGCAACGTAAGAAGATACATACGAGTACATAGAATCTGGATCAAATAACATGGATGCATCCCTATGACAAACAGGGACAATACCTGTGATGACCGAATCTAAAGAAATGGCCTCTGAGCGGGCTAGGAGAACATAATATTTTGCATGGCCTCCCCCTCTACAGAGGCCTCTACCTCCCCGACCTCCACCTCGAGTTGTCTGAGAAGGTGGGGTAGCAGCTGGGGCTAGATGAATAGCTGGAGGACTCGGTGGAAGATGTGGAACCTGATAATTCTGAGGTGGTGCACGTCTCCTAGCTCTGGGGAAATCTCTAATCACATGACGAGGGTCACCACACCCAAAACAACCCCTTGGAGGTCGGGGAGGTACATGAGATACCGGTGGTGCAAAATAAGGCTCTTGAGGTCTAGGAGGAGCTGGAATACCACTGGCTGCTGGAAGAGCTAAATGAATGAGGCGGCTCACAAAACCCCTACCATAGCATGCTGCTGGTGCACAAACTCCCGAAAAATAACCAGTCTCTCGAGACCTCTTGGCTTCTCTCTCCTCCCTGTCTCGGGATAACATATTCTCAATCCTCCGGGCAATACTCATGGCCTACTGGTAAGTGATATATGTCTCCAGCTCTCTGGCCATGCTGGTCCGAATATTGGGGTGGAGTCCCTCAATAAAGCGTCGAACCCTCTCTCTGACAGTGACAACCAAAGCTGGTGCATGACGAGCCAAATCGCCATAACGGACTGCATACTCTGACACAATCATGGTACCCTAGCGTAGCTGCTCAAACTCCACACGCCAAGCATCCCTGAGGCTCTAAGGGACAAACTCAAGTAAAAACATCTCGGAGAACTGAGCCTAAGTAAGTGAGGCTGCCTCGTCCGGACTACTCAGCTCAAAAGCACGCCACCATTGATAAGCTACTCCCCTCAGCTGGAAAGCAGTGAAAGAAACCCCACTCTTCTCCACGATGCCCATAGTTCGGAGAATGCGATGACACTCCTCAAGAAACCCAGAGCGTCATCTGAAGCTAATCCGCTGAACTCAGGTGGGTGGTACTTCTTGTACCTCTCAAGTCGGAGCTGCTCTGCCTCAGGTACAAATACCCTAGCCTTATGCTAAGCTGGAGCTGCTGACGGCATAGGGATGTACTATAGAACCTGCCTGATGCGAGACTAAATTGCATAGTTTAACACGTGATATACCTTACATTTTATGCGCATTAATGATAAAATTACACTTTTTATGTTATTATTGGAGTTTATTTTATGTGTAGGTGAATTGGAAATGGAAACGGAGCTAAAGGGATGCAAATACGTCGAAAATACGCAAAAGGAGACGCCCGGGCGATAGCCGGGCGTTTGCCCCCTAAAGCCAGGCCCCCCTGGCATTAGGGGGGCGTTTACCCCATAAAGCCTGCCCCCCTGGCGTTAGGGGGCGTTAGGGCCATAATGCCAGGCCCCCCCTGGCGTTAGGGGGGCGTTAGAGCCCAAATGCCTGGGGTCTCCAGTGTCGCCCAAGTCCGAGTTTGACGAGTTTAAGTGTTTCCCAAGTGAAATAGAAGTCTCCTACACGGTTAGGGTTCACCCTAAACCTATAAATAGACTCCTAAAACACAATTAAGTGGATTTTTCGTGGTTTAACAGTAGACAAGAAGAAAATTCCATTGAAGAGCAAGAACACGATTTCTACAATCTAGTATTTCTTACTTTATATTTCAATTATGCAATTGTTTGTAGTTTTGTTTAGTTTAAACATGAGTAGCTAAGTTTTAATCTAGGGTTTTGGTAGAACCCGTTGGGGATGAA
>ML375684.1:76484-106580 GCA_005239525.1 Nicotiana knightiana
CAAGGTAATGCAGCACCATTTCAGAGGCCACAGGGTTATAATTATCAGAATCAGCAACAATCTTACTACCCTCCTCAGCAACAACAAGGGGGAAGGCAGGAAGATGGGTTTTCCAGGTTAGAAGCTATGATGCAACAGGTAATTGGGTCAGTTGAAAAAATCAGTGGGAGAGTAGATGTTCATGATGCAGCTCTTAAAAATATTGAAGTACAGTTGGGGCAGATATCTACAGCAGTGAACAATCGACCTCCTGGGACATTACCTGCAGATACTCAGATAAATCATATTGACCAGGTTCCAAGGCAGCTGATGGCAGTGACTCTTCGCAGTGGCAGAGAGTTAAATGTGGATCTAGAAAGGGCTCATGAAAGCAGGAAGACTGAAATAGTGGTACCCATGCAGGTTGAACTTGATGATTCAACAATTTTGACCAAAGAAAAAGTGCAACCTAGTGAAGAAGAACCCAATGCACAGATTCAGGTGCCTGGTCATCAGTACGTCTGGTACCAGTACGAACCATCTGTAAACAAGAATAGAATAAATTTTAAGAATTTGATGACAGTAACTAGCACGAAAAGGAATTACAAAGAATTTGATTGTTCTTAACAGTTACATAGCCAGTCGAAGATAGATACGGACGTCTCCGCACCGATCTGTGGGACTATAACAAACCGGCTTGTGACTTGTGACTCCTATGAACCTAGACGCTCTAATACCAACTTGTCACGGCCCGAATTACCCTCCGAACGGTCTCGTGATCGCACCTAGTCTCTACGGCTAGGTAAGCCTAAATTTTGCGGAAAATAAGACAAAACACTAATAGAAACTAGTAAAGAAGAAGCAATATTATAAATTTTTGCCGCTCGGCATTTACAACTTTTACTTTCCAAAAACCCTGAACGTCACAAAGTCACAAACCCCGAACTACTATAGCTCTATACAAAGGAATAAGGAAAATGTATCTATATGTCTCCTATATCTATACTGGAGTGGAAGGGGACTCATGAGATTCTGAGAACGCGGCAGAATTACCTCGCGGTCTCCTGAATAGCTACTAGGGTACTCCTAGCCATAGTGTTGCGTGCTGGTACCTGGATATGCACATGGGACAAACATGCGCAGGAAAGGGCGTGAGTACTCAACATTCGATACTCAGTAAGTGCCAAGCCTAACCTCAGTCAAGTAGTGACGAGGTCAGGTTGAGCCTCTATTGAGTTTTAAAACAAGTCACTTATAAATTTAAACAGTGAAATATAGATAAGCAATGATAAACACGATTAATGGAAACTGGAAGAATTAATAATAGGAAGAGAGCCCTCGGCTCAGCACAACATATCTAAACAGTAAATATGCCATCGGTACAAGGGGAAAGCTCCCGGATCTCAGTCCGTAGTCCCAATTTAAATATGCTATGCAGTACAGGGGGAAAGCTCCCCGGATCTCTGTCCATAGTCCCAATTTAAATATGCAATGCAGTACAAGGGAAAGCTCCCAGATCTCGGTCTGTAGTCCCAATTTAAATGTGCAATGCAGAAGTATGTCAAATACGGCTTAATTAAACAGTTCAGGAAAAACTATAGGCAAGAATAAAGTAAAACTACCTAAGCATGGTGCAACTAGTAGCAAATAAGAGGAAATCAAGTAAGGAAAGGTAGGCATTCTTATTCTTAGGCTAACTACTCAGTTAAGACAGGAAAAAGTAATATAGGAATGAAAATGAGTGATTGCATGGAAGGAAAAGTGGAATTTTAGCAACAACGACCCGCGTACTTCCTCGTCACCTCACGTACACGACGTCCACGAAACAATATCAGTATAAAAATGCCTAAGGGGAAGTCACCAACACAGAGATAGGCAAGCCACTTATCTTGACTACGCTAATCAACTTAATACCACGCTCTTGCCATGAGTATCCAACTCTGGGTGGCCCAAATCTAGTCAGTTCGATTGCATACTGTAACTATCATTTCAAGGAAACAAAATAACTAATATGTTCGAAGCTAATACGCGAAATTAGGAAATTTTCCCAAAAAGTCACCCGGGCCCACGTCTCGAAAACGGATAAAAATTACAAATTCCGAACACCCATTCACTCACGAACTCACTAGAACAAGAATCATCAAAATCCGATGTCTAAATCTCCTTAAATCCTCATATTTCAACTTGGGAAAGTTTCATCCAAATTTCATGGTTTTTCATCCAAATTCATTAATTATATTGAGGAAATTGATAGAGATTAATGGTATACAAGTGAATTAAGGTTAGGAAACATTACCTATGAATCTCCTCTTCGAAACCCACTGAAAATCCCAAAAACCCGAGCTCTAAATTGTTTTGGAGTTATGAATTTCAAACCCTCGGAATTTTGTATAAACAGCCGAGGGATACCGCACCTGCGGAAAATCCATCGCAGGTGCAGAAATTCACTTAGTAGGGCTGGGGCCGCACCTGCACTCCTGCACCTACGGAACACATACCGCACATGCGACCACTAGCAGACCCTGCCTAAATTTGACATCTGCGAGCCCAACTCCGCACCTGCGGTTCCCCATCCGCAGGTGCGAAACACTAGAACCAGCAATGGTTCAGCTGAGTTACGAGTTCCAAATTCACCCGTTGAGCCTGCGAAACACCCTCGAGACCCTCGGGACCTCAACCAAACTTACCAACCAGTCCTATTACTTCATTCAAACTTAGTCGAGCCTTCAAAACACATATGATAACATCAAAATCATCAATTATGCATGGATTCAAGCCTAAGAACTTATGAAATTTCCAAAATTCACATCCAATGCCGAAACACGTCATAACTCATCTGAATGACCTCAGTGCACGCCACACACTTGTCATCTGGCATGTGCGCCACTAAAAAAATAGTGAGAAAATACGATGTCCGGGGTTTCATACCCTCAGGACAAGATTTACAATCATTACTTACCTCAAATACTAATCCACGATACTCTCTCCTCTCGAATCATCTCCCGATTGTTGTGAATCTATCCAAACCAGATTAATATCATCAATATATGCTAAAGGAAAAAAACCCACCCGAAAACTATCAATTTTAACCAAAATTCCCGAATTGGCCAAACCCGACCCCTTGGACCCACATCTCGGGATTCTATAAAAATTGCATCACAATAATTCTCATCCTTTCCCGAGTCTATACATACCAAGAACATCAAAATCGGACCACAATAACCCTTCAATTACTCAATTAAAATCCCAATTTCTCATGCCCTAACTTCCCCAATTTTTGTTTAAACCCAACTAATTTCAAATTTAATTACTTAGAAAGCAACATAGAATCGAGTTATGAAGTAAAAAATCTTACCTCCAAGTTTTTCCCCTTTGATTCCCTCTTTAATCTCTCTCAAAAGCTCCAATCCCGTCCAACAATGGTGAAAAGTGGACTAAAACTCGTAGATATGGCTTTTTAAAGCACACTGCCCAGGTCTAATTCCTTAATCGCGATCGCGAAGCACAGAAAAAGTCAGCCCCACATTTAACCTTACGCGATCGCAGGACCCCCCCCCCCCCCCCTCTCCGTTCGCAGTTAACAAACACACAACCCTATGCAATCGCAACCCAACTCACGCGATCGCATAGAGAAAAATGCCTTCACCCCTTTACTGCGATCGCATAGAACAACCTCGACTCCAACCTCGAAAAACCTGTGATCGCGTAAAAGAAACACCAAATTCACCACAGATTCAAGCCCATGAACTTTGAAATTTCTAAATTTCACCAAAGATGCCGAAACCATCCAAAACACGTCCGATTGACCTGAAATTTTGCACACACATCCAAAATGACACTATGAACCTGTTTCAACTTCCGGAATTCCATTCCGACCCTGATAGCTAATTTTTCACTACCGACCGAAAATTGCCAAAAACTCAATTTCGCCAATTCAAGCCTAATTCTACACCGCACATCAAAAAACCACATTCAGAACACACTCCTAAGTCCCAAATCACCTAAAGAAGCTATCCGAGCCATAAAATCTACATTCTGAGGTCGTTTACTAATAAGTCAACACAAGTTAACTTTTCCAACTATTAAGTCAATTTAAGAGACTAACTGACTAAGTGTCTCAGTTCTCACCACGACCACCCCGAACCCGAACAAACCAACCCAACACAACATAAATAGGCTAAGAAACATATGACAAAGCATAAATAGGGAAAACAGGGCTAAAATTCTCGGAACGACCAGCCGGGTCGTTACATCCTCCCCCTCTTAAAAAAACGTTCGTCCTCGAACGGGTCTAGAAACATACCTGGAGTCTTGAATAAGTGAGGATATCTGCTCTGCATCTCCCGCTCAGTCTCCCAGGTGGCATCCTCCACCAGTTGTCCTCTCCACTGAACCTTCACTTAAGCTATTTCCTTAGACCTCAGCTTCCTGACCTGACGACCCAAAATAGCCACTCGCTCTACCTCATATGCAATATCACCCTAGAGCTGAACCGTGTTAAAGTCCAAAACATGAGACGGTTCACCGACATACTTCCGGAGCATCAAAAGATGGAACACCGGATGAATACTCGATAAGTTGGGTGGCAAGGCAAGTCTATAAGTCACCTCTCCAATCCTCTGCAGCACCTCAAATGGCCTAATGAACCGGGGGATTAGCTTTCCCCTCTTCCCGAATCTTATAACACCCTTCATGGGTGACACCTTCAGCAGCACCTTCTGCCCCACCATGAAAGACACATCTCGTACCTTCACGTCCGCATAACTCTTTTGCCTAGACTGCAACATGCGAAGCCGCTCCTGAATTAACTTCACCTTACCCAATGCATCTTGAACCAAGTCTGTGCCCAATAGCCTAGCCTCCTCTGTCTCAAACCAACCAACCAGAGATCTACACCTCTTACCATATAAAGCCTCATACGGAGCCATCTGGATACTCGATTGATAACTATTATTATATGCAAACTCCATGAGCGACAGAAACCGGTCCCATGAACCCCTGAAATCAATGGCACACGCACATAACATGTCCTCCAGAATCTGAATAGTACGCTCCGACTGCCCATCGGTCTGAGGATGAAACGTTGTGCTCAACTCAACCTGAGTACCTAACTCCCTCTGCACGGCCCTCCAAAACTGAAATGTGAACTGGGAACCTCTGTCGGAAATGATAGAAACTGGAACTCCATGCAATCGAATAATCTCCATCATATAAATCTCAGCTAACCGCTCCGAAGAATAAGTAGTACCAACACGAATTAAGTGCGAAGACTTGGTCAGTCGATCCAAAATAACCCATATAGCATCAAACGTCCTCGAAGTCCTTGGGATCCCAACTACAAAATCCATGGTGATCCGCTCCCCCTTCCACTCCAAAATATCTAACCTCTGAAGTAATCCACCCGGTCTCTGGTGATCATACTTGACCTGCTGACAGTTGAGACACCGAGCCACGAACTCAACAAAATCCCTCTTTATCCGCCTCCACCAATAATGTTATCTCAGGTCTTGATACATCTTCGCGGAACTTGGATGAATGGAATACCGCGAACTATGGGCCTCTGCTAGAATCAACTCTTGGAGCCCATCCACACACACAAATCCGGCCCTGCATCCTCATGACCCCATCATTACCAATAACCACCTCCCTAGCATCACCTCGATGGACCCTGTCCTGAAGAACGAGCAAGTGTGGATTATCATACTAGCGTGCTCTAATCTGATCATAAAGAGAAGACCTGGAGGCTACACAAGCCAATACTCGTGGGGGCTTTGATAGATCCAATCTCACCAACTGACCCGCTAAAGCCTGAACATCAAGTGCTAAAGGTTGCTCTGCCGCTGGTAGGTAGGCTAGACTCCCCAAACTCTCTGCTCTATGACTCAGAGCATCGGCCACTACATTTGCCTTCCCCCAATGATCCTTGAGAAGCTCCAACCATCTCCTCTGACACAAATTCAGATCCTTCTCCTTAAGTAGATGCTGTAAACTACGGTGATCAGTGACTATCTCACAATGTACTCCATAAAAATAATGGCACCAAATCTTCAAGGCGTGGACAATGGCTGCTAGCTCAAGATCATACACTGGATAGTTCTTCTCATGCACCTTCAATTGTCTGGATGCGTAGGAAATCACCCTACCGTCCTGCATCAAAACTGCTCCAAGGTCAACTCTCGAGGCATCACAGTAAACTGTATAAGAACCTGAACCCGTAGGCAAAACCAACAATGGAGTTGTAGTTAAAGCCAACTTGAGCTTCTGAAATATCTCCTCAAATCCTCTTTCCACCTGAATGGAGCACCCTTCTGGGTTAGTTCGGTCATAAGTGCTGCAACAAATGAGAATCCCTCTACAAAACGGTGATCGTACCCTACCAAACCCAGGAAATTGCAAATCTCGGTAGCTGATGATGGTCTGGGCCAGCTCTGCACCACCTCAATCTTCTTTGGATCTACCTGAATACCCTCACTGGACACCACGTGCCTCAAGAAATCTACAGATTAAAGCTAGAACTCACATTTTGAAAGTTTTGCATACAACCTCTTCCCCCTCAAACTCTGAAGCAGAGACCTCAAATGCTACTCATGATCCTCCCGAGATCGGGAATATACGAAGATATCGTCAATAAACACGATGATGAAAGAGTCAAGATAAGGTCGGAACACACTGTGCATCAAGTGCATAAAGGCCGCTGGGGCATTGGTCAGCCCGACCAAAAACTCATAATGACCATATCTAGTCTTGAAGGCAGTCTTCGGGATGTCGGGCCCCCGAATCTTCAACTGATGATAGCCAGAACACAATTCAATCTTGGAAAATACCGTGGCACCCTACAACTGATCAAAAAAGTCATCAAGACCAGGCAAGGGATACCGGTTCTTCACTGTAACCTTGTTCAGTTGCCGATTATCAATACACATACGCATAAAACCATCCTTCTTCTTCACAAACAACACCGGTGCACCCCAAGGTGACACATTAGGCCAAATGAACCACTTATCTAGGAGTTCCTGAAGTTGCTCCTTTAATTGCTTCAACTCTACTGGTTCCATACGATAAGGTGGTATAGAAATAGGCTGAGTGTCTGGCACCAGGTCAATACCAAAATCAATGTCCCTGTCAGGTGGCATGCTTGGCAGGTCTGTAGGAAACACGTCCAGAAAATCATGGAACATAGGAACCGAATCAATAGCGGGAGTGTCACCACTGACATCCCTCACAAAATCCAAATAGGATAAACACCCCTTATCTACTATACGATGGGCCTTTAGGTAGGAAATCATCCTACTAGGCACATACTCTATAGAACCTCTCCACTCAACCCTCGGAAATCTTGGCATATCTAAGGTTATGGTCTTAGAGTGATAATCAAGAATATCATGACGCGGAGATAGACAATCCATGCCCAATATCACATCAAAATCAACAATGCTAAGTAACAATAGGTCCACTCGGGTCTCTAGACCCCCAATAGATATCACACATGACCGATTCACACGGTCCACAACAATAGTATCGCCCATCGGAGGGGACACATGAACCGATTCATCTAGAGACTCACTGGGCATATCTAGAAAATCGGTAATATGAAGAAACATAGGAATATGTAGAACCAGGGTCAAATAAAGCAAAAGCATCTCGGCAAAAGACTGAGACCATATCTGTGATCACTGCATCGGAGGCCATAACATCTGGCCTGGCTGGAAGTGCATTTGTACGAGCCTGGCCTCCGCCTGTACGACCTTCCCCTCTAGGGCGACCCCTGGCGGTCTGACCCCCCCCCCCCTCCTAGTTGTCTGGGCGGGTGGTGAAGTAACTGGAGCCAAAGTCGAGGGCTGGCCCCTCTGTTGAGAAGAACTACCAAAATGACGGGGACACTGTCTCCACATGTGTCCAAACTCTCTACACCGAAACAACTCCTCGAAGCTGGATACGGGGACTGAGAGAAACACCTAGCACCAGAATATCCATTAGAAGGATTATGCATAGAGAAACCCTGAACTGGTGGTGCTCGAGCTGCGTTGTAGGCTGGAAGGGCACCAAATGAAGAACGGCCCGACTGGGAACTGCGGGGACCATGCCCCAAATTTGCACCACTATAGGCTAGTCGGACTGGCTGAGGAGGCCTGAATGAACGGCCTCTACCATGCTAAAACTGACATCTTGAAGGAGCACCACTAGAACTACCAGATCCACGAGGCCTTTTGGTCTCCCTCTCCTCTCGCTCCTGGCAGCGAACAGACTCAATATCTTGAGCAATATCAACAACCTGCTCGAAGATAGCACCTGATACCCTCTCCCTGGTCATCAAAAGGAAACGCTGATAAGTGAGGCCATCCACGAACCTCTTAATCCTCTCCATATAAGTAGGGACCAACTTAGTGGCATGACGAGCCAACTCTGAAAACTGCATCTCACACTGCGTCACTGATAGCTCCCCTTGACGCAGCTACTCAAACTGCCTGCACTGCTCCTCCCTGTGAGACTGGGGAACATACTTCTCCAAGAAGATAGTGGAGAACTGTTGCCAGGTGAGGGGTGCTGCACCAATAGGCCTACTCCTCTCGAAGGACTCCCACCAAGTAAAAGCAGCCCCAGAAAACTAAAAAGTGGAAAACGAGACCCCACCGGTCTCTAGAATCCCAGCAGTATGAAGCATCCTCTAACACTTATCCAGAAAACCCTGGGCATCCTCACCCTCAGCACTACTGGATGTCGGAGGCTGAAGCCTACTAAATCTTTCCAGCCTACGTTGCTCATCATCTGACATAGCTGGAATCACAAAGTCCTGAACTGGAGCAACCGGTTGGGCTGGAACTACCCCCGGTGTCAAAAGGCCCTGAGTAACCTGCTCAGGTGTCCGGTCAGCTGGAGTCTGAGTGCCTCCCCCGGCCTAAGAAGTAGCAGTAGTAGTAGATGCAGCAACTGCCTGGGCAAGGCTAGTATATAAGATCTGAGCTAGGGTATCCTGAAGACCCGGAAGAACAATGGGCATTGCCGGTGCCTGAGCCTGTGCCTTTGGAATGTCCACGGCGGGAACCTGATCTTGAATGGTAGGTTGATCCACTGTACTGCCCCGACTGCTGCTCGGGCTGGTTCCCTACCTCTACCACGGCCTCGACCGCATCCTCGGCCTCTCACTGGTCTAGTTGGTGTCTGGTCACCCTGATCGGTAGCACGTGTCCTCACCTTCTGTGAGAGAATGAAACAACAGAAGTTTAAATTTCTAGAATCAACAAAATGGCACGAAAGAGTTCAAGAAAATGAGATTTTTCCTAAGGGTTCTGTAGCCTCTCGAAGATAAGTACAGACGTCTCCGCACCGATCCGCAAGACTCTACTAAACCTGCTCATGGCTGTTAAGTTCTATGTAACCTAGGCTCTGATACCAACTTATCACGGCCCCAAATCCTAAGCCGGCCGTGATGGCGCCTATCGTGGAACTAGGCTAGCCAACAATCACATACTTACATAATATTTTCATAATTTCCAAAATTGTCCCGATATTCCACAAAATTCTATCGCTCAACCAGTTAAAGCAACATAATGAATAAAACAGTTTATACACCGCCCCCAGAACATGGAGTCAACTGTCATGAGCATCTACGAGTAGTACAAAATAACCCTACTATCATAATGCATCAAGACTCGGAATGAGGAACTAGATACAAAACAAGAAATGGGAAAAGAGATGTTGTGGACGTTGAACAGCTACCTCGAAGTCCCAACTCTGGCTCCGCAAGAGGGAAGAAAACTGGCGATCGGTACCAGCCCATGTATCTGCACACAGGGGTGCAGGGAGTAATGTGAGTACGCCAACTCAGTAGTAATGAAAATAAATCAAGTCTAAGCAGTAAGAAGCACATAGGATCAAATCATCAATTCACAAAAAGCACCGTCTTTCTTTCCAACAGTGTATGAATTAAATCAACATGCCTTTAAAACCAACTTCAGTAAAAATGCTTTGAAAAGTGTGATTTCCAACAATTTCAGAAAAATATCCAAAGAATTTAATGTAAAAATTAAATAAATCATAAATATCCCCTCGGTCTAAAAACATGTATCATTAATCGCCCCTCGGGAAAATCATCACTCTGAATTAGTCACTCAGCATGCCTCACAATCACTCAGTATCAGCCCCCTCGGTCATCCTCACGGTCACTCATGCCTCCCAATCACTCGTCACTCGACACTCCGCACTCGCACTCAGTAGGTATCTGCGCTTACTAGGGGTGTGTACAGACTCTGGAGGGACTCCTTCCACCCGAACGCTAATATCAAGCCACCTCGTGGCATATCATATCCTCACAATCAGGCCCTCGGCGTCACTTAGTCAGAAACTCTCAAAAAGCCCCTCGGGCTATCAGTAAAATGGGGTACTCGACCCAAAAACATCATTTTTATCTCAAATTAGTGTAAATAAGGTTGAGTTTCGAAATCAGTTGAACATAATATGACTAAGTGTAATTCATAAGTCAACACAGAGAGGAAATAGTAGTAAAAGCCCCCAAGGGGTCTAAAAAGCCGGAACAAGGTCCCAAACATGGCTTACAGCCCAAATATAACAATAGTCTTAAAACACGATTTAACATATGATTTAAAAGTAAATACGCAACTCAATATTTTCCACGGGAAGGACCAAGTACAAATTTAAAATAAGTGCACGCCACACACTTGTCATCTGGCATGTGCGCCACTCAAAACATAGTGAGAAAATACGATGTCCGGGGTTTCATACCCTCAGGACAAGATTTACAATCATTACTTACCTCAAATATTAATCCGCGATACTCTCTCCTCTCGAATTGTCTCCCGATTGCTGTGAATCTATCCAAACCAGATTAATATCATCAATATATGCTAAAGGAAAAAAATCTACCCGAAAACTATCAATTTTAACCAAAATTCCCGAAATTGGCCAAACCCGACCCCCCGGACCCACATCTCGGAATTCTATAGAAATTACATCACAATAATCCTCATCCTTTCCCGAGTCTATACATACCAATAACATCAAAATCGGACCACAATAGCCCCTTCAATTACTCAATTAAAGTCCCAATATCTCATGCCCTAACTTCCCCAATTTTGGATTTAAACCCAACTAATTTCAGGTTTAATTACTTAGAAAACAACATAGAATCGAGTTATGAAGTCAAAAATCTTACCTCCAAGTCAAGTGTTTCCCCTTTTGATTCCCTCTTTAATCTCTCTCAAAAGCTCCAATTTCGTCCAACAATGGTGAAAAGTGGACTAAAACTCGCGGATATGGCTTTTTAAAGCACACTGACGAGGCCTAATTCCATAATCGCGATCGCGGCACGTACCGCGCGATCGTGAAGCACAGAAAAAGTCAGCCCCACATTTAACCTTACACGATCGAAGGACCACTCCCCTCTCCCCCCATTTGCAGTTAACAAACACACGACCCAATGCGATAGCAAGCCAAATCACGTGATCGCATAGAGAAAAATGCCTTCACTCCACTACAGCTCGAATATCCTACGCGAATGCGGCACTGGCCATGCGCTCGCGAAGAATCACCTCCCACATGAACATGATCGTGACCCCTTTACAGTGATCGCATAAAACAACCTCGAATCCACCCTTGCTAAGCCTACGCGATCGCGAACTTCCCCCTGCGATCGCGTAAAAGACAACCAGAACAAACACCAGTAGAAATTCTGCAACTTTCCAACATCCAAACTAGGTCCGTTAACCTCCTGAAACTCACCCGAGGCCCTCAGAACCTCAACCAAACATGCCAACACACTCCATAACACCATTCAAACTTAGTCGAGCCTTCAAAACGCCAAAAACACCAAATTCACCTCGGATTCAAGCCTATGAACTTTGAAACTTCTATATTTCTCCAAAGATACCGAAACCATCTAAAGCACATCCGATTGACCTGAAATTTTCCACACACATCCAAAATGACATTACGAACCTGTTCCAACTTCCGAAATTCCATTCTGACCTCGATATCTAATTTTTCACTGCCGACCGGAAATCGCCAAAAGCTCAATTTCGCCAATTCAAACCTAATTCTACATTGGACATTAAAACCACATTTCTAACACACTCCTAAGTCCCATATCACCTAACGCAGCTATTCGAGCCATAAAATCTATATTTTGAGGTCGTTTACCGATAAGTCAACTCCCAGTTGACTTCTCCAATTATTAAGCCAATTTAAGAGACTAAATGTCTCAGTTCTCACCACGACCACTCCAAACCCGAACCAACCGACCCAACACAAAATAAAAAGGCTAAGCAACATATGATAAAGCATAAATATGGAAAATGGATCTAAATATCTCGGAACGACCGGCTGGGTCGTTACATGTTGATCTGAATTCTTTACTGCCTTTATGAAGCATGTTTAGAAATTGGTCTCCTGTTAAAGATTCAAATTTGTTAATTTCAAAATTATTAGTTTCAAAGTGTTTGTCTCTGTTTCTGTATGTGACTCTACCCCTAAGCCTGAATCCTAATCCTGCCCTGCACTCTTTTGAATCCCAAAAATCTTTGCTGAAATAATCTTAGCATTGTCCTTGGCCTTCTTGGTGTGAGCGCTGCTCAGGGTTCTTATGACACCCTCGTGAACTCTGACACACCAGGACTTGGTATCTAATTTCCCTTGCATTGATTATGATTTTCCACTCTAGTGTGAGCATTACCCGGGGTTCGTGAAGCCCTTGGGAACTCTGAGCCACTAGAAGACTGGGCTTGGTATGCTTGTGCTTAAAACAGAAGTGAGTCAATCACTGTGGGGCTCTATGAACACTAGCTTTTGGAGATATTGTGGATTGAAGGGCCTGGCCTATCCAGATGTTGTTTTTGGGCCTGCTGTAGGCTCCCTATAGTCTATACATTTTGTAACTTATTCATTTGATTTGGGTCTGTAATAATTATTTGTAATCACTTGGCGTAATAATAAAATTGGGAAATGGGTTTTATTTGGTATTTGGGGGGTAGATAACATGCCTATAGGTACTTTGCTATTTTTTTTTTGTTAAGATAACATGCCAATAGGTTTTACTTTATGCCCAAAAATTTTAAGCTGAAAAATTGCCTAAATGTTTATGTTTTCCATCGCATGTCAGATAACCTGCCTATAGGGATTTCATTCTGGCCCAAATATATTCTGTGGAAATCCTGTCTACTTTGCTTCGCATGATTAAATACCATGCCTATAGGAAATAAAATAATCAAGCTCAACTTACAGCATATTTGCATCTGAATCTGTAGAAATCATGGCTATAGATTTTAATTAATTATCACACTCGCCTAGCTAACATGCATGTTTATAATGGCTGTTTCAAAAAATAGAATACACGCTCATAGGGATAACTGTCATTTGTGCCAATACTAAAACTGGAATCTGCATAATGTCTTGCTAAATTCCACTAAAAAGCATGCCTATAGAAGTAACTAAATAATTTTGAGTACTTCTGTTGTCAATTGTCTAATAAGTCACATAGGTAACTTGCCTATAGGTTCAAACGCAATTAACTGAAATTGATAGGCAATTACTGAATCACCTAGGAATTACTTATCATAAACTCTAAGCATGTTTTAAATCCAGAATCATATAGAAATCATGTATATAGGATCTAATAGCCTTAACTGTTAAAATTGTCAACATGCCAATTTGTTTACGTGCATTTGCTCCTTAATGTGTGGAGGCTAAAATGAGCCTTTATCTGCGCTTATGTGAAAGTCCAACTTGTTTTATATATCGCCTAGTTCTACAATTTTGAGCTACCTAAGTTGAGTCTAGAACCATCCAAAATAGAGGTCTCAATGCCTCGAGGACCATAGATAAGTGACGAGTAATGCACGTATAGGACACGAGTTAGAATTGATTAGAGAGCTTTAGATCATATAACTTAAATATAGTAATCAGGTAGTAGGAGATGATAGTATGTGCCCGCTGAATAATATGAGTAACACCCTGTCTTGGGGAGTTACGAAATATTATTTATGTTGCACGGTGTGATCCTTTAGGCTAAAAAACTTAGGACCCCCACCCCTATTAAATAGTTCTCTCACTTCTTTATTAGACTAATTCACATAAGTTATGTTCGGTCGGGACCCACCGTTGTGGATCTTGAGGAGTGTCTGACACCTTCTCCTTGAGGTAATTTGAGCCCTTACCCGATCTTTGGTGACGCAACTAGTAAAACTTGAGTCATTTGCAATAGGTGCGCTAACGCATCCTTAATCCGTTAGGTGGAAACTCTCTCAATAATCAATTCCTTCCCTTCCCAAAGGAGTTGTCAATGTCGAAACAAGATTTTGCGAGAAAAAGGGGGCAGATCACTCATTATGTCCAATACCAATCAATCTGCTGCAGTAATCCTATAAGTGAGCAATGGGATCTCCCATCCTGTTAAAAGTGTTGAATTTTGGCAGCTTATACCCCGGGGGAAGCTCAACATCCAAATGCAAACACAAATCTTCATACTTTAAACTTTGATAACTTCTTGATTGCAGCCCTTTTTCAATGGCCTTCCTTAGATAGAGGAGCTCATTGTCAAAATCCTTGTGGCTACTTGACGGAATTTCTTTTCCACATCTTGCATATTGGCACAATGCTAATTGGTCTTGCTTGTCTTCCCTAAAAGGAATTGCGACCGCGGAAGGGTGGATATTGGGCATCATCATAACTTGATTAGGAGCGTAGGTTAATGGTATTTGTGGAGAGATTGTATAAGTTGGATATGGGCAAGAAGATATGATTAATCAAATGTTTTGATTTGTGCTGGAAGTAGAGGTTGTATTTGGAAGTAGGTCGAAAGTGTTTCTGAGATTAACCAACACGTTTCTTCGCACCACACTTGCCTTGGTACCATCAGTCTGTGCTTTCAACAGTCCCTTACTAGTGCTAAATTCTCCAAATCGGTCTGCCATTACAGCCTTGTCCTTTATGCAGATTCGCATCCAAAACAGTGTTCAGTGCTAGGCAACCTTTAAAGGAAAAATAAAACTTTACAAACAAAAATAAAGTGTTAGCGTATTCATCATAATGAAATAAATATATAGAAATAATAAAGTATATGATTAGATAGATTAATCCATGATATGGTTAAGAAGGAGCCCTAAACTAAAAATAATAGCCTAAGTTGCAAAATGGATAGACGAGAATGACTTGTTATCTAAGGGCTTTAACGCTCCAGACTTGTTGACATGAAAATGAATTAATTTGAAATTTCGTGAAAGGTTAACTCTTGTCAAACATCAGAGCATTAGCTCTAGCATAACTCCTTATCTTTGCATGACTCTTGCATATTTCAAAAATTGCCCCAACCTATAGGAAGTTTTGATGACTACTCCATGGAATCATGGCTTATGCAAGCACACTCAATGTCTTCAAAGCTGATCAATTGGCATTAAAAAATTTCACCACAATTTCCTTCTTTGAGGGAAAAAAATTGCTATAATGAGACCGAGCCTTATATAGACTTCCTATGTATCCTACCATGAAAGTGTCACGCCCCAAATATCGAGGGACACGATCAGCGCTCAACAGGGTGATCCCAGTCAATCGAACCTAGATTTGCCTCACCTATCTCACGTACTACCCCGTGATATCAATATACATTACCCATGTGAACTAGCAATTGAGACTTAAGAATAAACTTACGATTTGATTTCATTTCTACCTTTTCATCAAAACCAACATATGATCCAAAGGTTTGCAAATTACATACAACATTTACAATGTGGACCACGATTCCAAACCGTACGCTTACTACCAAAAATACACATGTACATTACCCACATTGTCTCTACAGAGCCTCAGTGATTACAAAATATTTATATAAAACATGCTGGCAATAAGGCCCTGGCTATACCTTACACTACACAATAAACTCAAAACAAGGCGACATAAGCCACACTTGGCCCCGAGAGGAAGTGGGGCTCACCAGAATAGCTGATGGAAAGGAGAGGAGGCACTATTGACGGTGGGCTGAATTACCTGCTCTGGAACCACCTACATTCATATAAGAAAATATAGCGCCCCCGGTAAAAAGGACGTTAGTACTGTGGAATAGTACTAGTATGTATGAAAAAACTTTATCCCAAGTACAATCAAACAATACACAAGTAAGAAACAGTAATAGAACCAATCAATCAATGCATGTGGAAAGAACCAACCGAAATCAACAAATTTCACAATCTCTTCTTTTCCTCTTTCAACATCACCATATTCAAAAGTTTCATAGATTTTCATTTCAATAGTGATAATGATCACATTCCATATTTATTACCTCGGCCACCCTTATTACCTCACAATCCATCATCCTTATTAGTTCTTGTTGCGGCGCGTAACCCGATCCCACCTGACAATCATATGTCGTAACAACAACCACAAACAATCAAATCACAAGAATTTTTCCTTTCAAGGAACACAATTTCATATCAACAATTCGCTATTTGAACTCGAGGCACAATGACTCTCGCCAAGCAGTAATTCATGTACACGGTGTTTCGATAATCGTTCAACTTATTTACAGCATTTCACAATACCCTTTTTCATTACTTACCATGCATGGTTTTTAGCCATCATATGCATTCCCACACTTGGGCACATTAACATTCTTTCATTCATTAACACATACTTTCATATCGATACCCTCGAGCATTTATGAGCTTCGCACATAATAAGGTAGGCACATCATAACACTTTTCACAATCTCATATAGCACAGTAGCATGGCAATCAACTAGGACAATTAGAGAATAGAATTTTACATCTCAACACATTTGAAAAATCAATTCACATATTTTCAATCAAGGTACACATAACGAATTCCCGGACCCAACAAGAGGATTCTATAAAGGTTAAAGTTATCCATACATACCTGGGGTCGAAAACCCTTTTTAACTTTTACTCACAAATCACCGAACCGACTAGTACCGCCAATCTAGTACACAATTAAACATATTCAACTCAGAATTGGAAATCATGCATAAAATTTGAACTCTTTTAAGCATCTTATCGAACGCTAGGTGACCCCATTAGATTACCACCCATTCTTTGTGAATTTTACCCCAACCCTCACCCCTTTTGCTAGATTAAGAAGTTTTACTCACATGCATGCATGGGTTTGACTTCGGTTTTCAAGAAGCATTCTTTGTGTTTTATTTAACTTTGGGGAAAAATGGGGGATGACTTACCTCTTTGAGTGAAGAAGATAACTCTAACTCGATAGATTCCAGGCTTGAGCGACTTTGATGAATCAATTTTGATGAAGAACTTTCTCTCTCAAGAACCCTCTGTCCCTTCTTCTCTCTATTTTTGATCAAAAATCAGTTAAAAATGAAGGGGAGGGGTGTATTAACGAACTGGGGTCGGGAAAACTAGAAAAATAGGAGCCCGGCACAAGAATGCGGTCAGGAATGCGATCGCATTCCTGACATGCGGTCCGCAGAGTCGACCGCAGAATGGCCCTCCAAGTGGGTAAAAAAATGAAAACAATCTGCCTAGGTGTGCGACCACTATGTGGTCCGCATACACATTATGCGATCGCATAGTACGTCGCATAATCTCCCTCCCAAAAATCAAAGGCAACAATGCGACAGCTATGCGGTCCGCAGAATCAAAATGCGATCGCATATTGGACCGCATAGTTGTCCTCAAATGGGGTAGTGATCTGCCCGTGTATGCGACCATTATGCGGTCCGCATACACGTTATGCGATCTCATAGTGCGTTGCGTAACGCCTAATTTCTGGAAAATTTTATTCTTTAATTCCCGGGGTACTTTTTACTCAATTTAAGTCCAGTTTAAAATTTTCCACAATAAAGACAACTCGGGGACTCATTCGGGCATTATTTTAAACAAGAAAATTTTACGGGTCTTTACATTTGATGTGGAAATCCGATATCAGAAGGCACAGAGAACCAGGTAGCTGACCATCTATATCAAGGCTAGAAAATCATGACNACAAACTTCCAGATTTTCACTAACTCCAATATTTCAGAAAAATTTTGCCAGAGTCCCGTTTGTAATTAGACCTATCTACCTGTCAGAGGGCCGCCGAAACACATTTCCAAGCACCATTACACAATTTTAATCACCCAATAACTCACACACAACGTTGTTATCTCAATAATTTGGAAATATTCAATCATTCTAACAACTACACATAGTTCTTTTTTCTTATACCGCAAATTTGCACATGATTCACATTCTTGCACATAACTTGGTCATTTTAATGAGTCCCATACAACCCAATCACCTCAATATACCATATTCATTTCAATTAATCATTACCAACCTACACTACTATTAATCACTTGCCTAACATATACGTTCCACAAAACTTTCATTTACTTCAAGGATTGCCCAAATAGTAATAGCGGGTTCAGTTTTAGCACACGTTGGGAAATTACAATAATAAGGCAATAAGGGGAAGATGGGATGCTTTTGCACAAAACTGAACATAAAATATAATTTTCTTAGAAATGACAGTTCGGACGAACATTACTAGACTTATTCAAACAAATGGGGATATTTCTCTTTCATCTCATTTTCCACTTCCCACGTGGCTTCCTCAACGTGCTGACTTCGCCACGATACTTTAACTGAAGCAATTTCTTTGTTCCTCAATCTACGGACTTGTCTATCAAGAATAGCAACCGGAACATCTTCATACGATAATTTTCATTAACCTCAATAGTCTCAACTGGCACGATGGCTGATGGGTCTCCAACCACTTTCTTCAATATAGACACGTGGAACACTGGGTGCACTAATGACAATTCAAGGGGTAATTCCAACCTATAAGCCATTTGTCCTATCCTTTGAGCAATCCGATATGGCCCGACATACCTTGGGATCAATTTCCCTTCTTTCCCAAACCGCATCACTCCCTTTATGGGAGGTACCTTCAAGAATACCCAATCATCTACTTGGAATTCCAATTCTCTTCGACGAACGTCCGCATAGGATTTTTGACGGTTTTTAGCGGTTTTCATCCTCTCTTGAATGACTGACTTTTTCCAATGCCTGGTGCACAAGATCTGGCCCTAACAATTCTGCTTCACCAACCTCGAACCACCCAATCTGAGATCAACACCTTCTTCCGTACAATGCCTCAAATGGGGCCATCTGAATACTAGTGTGAAAGCTGTTATTGTAAGCAAATTCGATAAGCAGTAAATGATCATCCCAACTACCTTTGAAGTCCAACACACAAGCCCGTAACATATCATCAAGCGTCTGAATAGTTCGCTCTGACTAACCATCAGTCTGCGGATAAAAAGTTGTGCTGAGATTTACCTGAGTACCCAAACCTTGCTGAAATTTACTCCAAAAATTAGCCGTGAACTGGGCTCCTCGATCTGAGATAATAAAAATTGGAGTACCATGAAGCCTGACTATTTCCTTGATATACAACTGAGCGTATTGTTCTGCTATATCGGTGGACTTGACTGGCAAGAAGTGAGCTGATTTCGTGAGTCGATCCATTATCACCCAAATCGAGTCGAACTTGCGTTGAGTGCGAGGAAACCCTATCACTAAATCAATGTTGATCATTTCCCATTTCCACATTGGAAGTTCCATAAGCTGAGTTAACCCACCGAGCCTCTGATGCTCGGCCTTCACCTGTTGACAATTCGGACATTTAGATACAATGTCTGCCACACCTCTCTTCATACCGCTCCACCAATAAACTTCCCGGAGATCTTGAAACATTTTCGTAGAACCTGGGTGCACGGAATACCTGGAATTGTGAGTTTCCGCCATCACCCTCTCCTGAAGATTATCCACATCAGGAACACATAGCCTTCCCTGGCATCGTAAAACACAATCATCGCTACCGAGTGAAAATGCCGAAATCTTGTTATTCAAGACTACCTCATTTAACTGCGCCAATGCTGAATCCATATATTGCCTTTCCTTGACATCCGCTACAAGTGATGATTCTTCCCCATTATGAACCATAATATTCCCCTCGTCTGAGTTCGAGAGAGAGACCCCCAGACTGGCCAATTGATAAATCTCCTCGGCTATAGGCCTCTGATCCACTTCCAAATTAGCCAAACTACCCATAGACTTCCGACTGAGAGCGTCGGCCACCACATTCGCCTTCCCTGGATGGTAAAAAATGTTCATATGATAATCCTTAAGTAATTCTAACCATCGTCGCTGCCTTAAATTCAACTCCTTCTGCTTGAACAAATATTGGAGACTCTTGTGGTCTGAGAACACATCCACATGGACCCCATACAAATAATGCCGCCAGATTTTTAATGCAAACACAATTGTGTTCTAAATCATGTGTGGGATAATTCTTCTCGTGATTCTCGAGTTGCCTAGAAGAATAGGCTATAATTTTCCCGTGTTGCATCAACACACATCCCAAGCCAACCCTTGAAGCATTGCAATAAACCACAAATCCCTCCGTGCCCTCTCGCAAGGTTAACATCTTGATTTCAACTCCTGAAAGCTCTTCTCACAAGCGTCGGACCATTGGAAATTAATTACTTTATGCGTCAATTTAGTCAATGGGGAGGCGAGGGTAGAGAATCCCTCCACAAACCTCCGATAATACCCTGCTAGCCCCAAGAAACTGCGAATCTTTGTCGGGGTCGTTGGTCTAGGTCAATCCCTCACAAATGTGATCTTCTGGGGATCAACCTTAATCCCTTCTCTGGAAACAACATGACCCCAAAATGCGACTGACTCCAACCAGAATTCACATTTTGAAAACTTGGCATACAAGTGGTGCTGATGAAGAGTCTGCAAAACTGCCCTGAGGTGATTAGCATGATCCTCCCTACTCCGCGAGTAGACAAGGATGTCATCAATAAAAACAATCACGAAGGAGTCAAGAAACGGTTTGGAAACCTGATTCATAAGATCCAAGAAAGCCGCTGGAGCATTGATCAGTCCAAAGGACATTACCAAAAATTCAAAATGGCCATAACGAGTTCTGAAGGCGGTCTTAGGAATATCCTGCTCTCTGATCTTCAACTGGTGATACCCCGACCATAAATCAATTTTAGAGAAAAACCTCGGACCCTGCAATTGGTCGAACAAATCATCTATCTGAGGCAATGGATACTTGTTTTTGATAGTGACTTTGTTGAGCTGCCAATAATCAATACAAATCCAAAGCGACCCATCCTTCTTCCTGACGAAAAGAACCGGAGCGCCCCACAATGACACACTCGGCCGAATGAACACCTTCTCTAATAAGTCTTTCAACTGCTCCTTTAACTCCCTCAACTCTGTTGGCGCCATTCTGTATGGTGGAATAGATATTGGTTGCGTATCTGGCAATACATCAATCCCGAAATCGATCTCTCTATCTAGCGGAATCCCTGGAAGCTCGTCTGAAAATACTTTATGAAACTCATTCACGACTAGGACGGACTCGGGGGCAGATACTTCTAAAGTGGTGTCCGCAACCCGGACCAAATGATAAACACGACCTTTTTTAATCATCTTCGAGGCCTTAATGTAGGAAATAAACCTACCTTTTGGCACCACGACATTCCCTTTCCACTCAATAACTGACTTATTAGAAAACTCTAGTCTCATAATTCTTGTTCGGCAATCATGTTTAGCAAAGCACGAGTAAATCCAATCCATTCCCATGATAACATCAAAATCTACCATCCCATGTTGGATAATATCGGCCGTGGTATCCCGACCACATACTGTGACAACACAATTCCTATAGACTCGTGCGGCTGTAATGGAATCACCAACAGGAGTCGACACAGAGAACGACTCATGAAGCTGCTCGGGTTCTATCCCAAAACAGGAAGCAATAAATGGGGTAACATATGACAAAGAGGACCCCGGATCAATAAGAGCATAAACACCAAGTCCTTGAACAGTCAGAATACCTATAATAACATCTGGAGAAGCCTTTGCACTCTGGCGACCACTCAAAGCATAGAAGCGACTGGGTCCATCTCTACCTCGTACTCCACCTCTAACTGCACCACGCCCTGCTGGAGCTGGAGGACATACTGAAAATGCGGCGACTGAAGAACCGGACGGCTGAGCAAAACCACTACCTATGCCCTGACTAGGGGCACGACAATCCCACCGAATATGACCTCTGACCACACACCCGTAGCATACCGGGATATCCAGGTAATGAGGCTCGGTATGGAACCTCCCACACTTAGGGCATGGAGCCCTCCTCTGCTGCTGGAACCCCCTCCTGGACGACTGGACTGATGAGACCTCCTACTGTCTGTTCCTATCCTCTAGCGAATGCTCTGCTGATAACGGGGAACTGATGGCGGTGCACTGAATGAGGACTGAGCATAAGAATGGGATGGTCCTGATGGTCCTCTCCCCTGAACCGGTCTTCCTCCTCCAACTGAACTCCTCGAGTGGCCCGCTGACCGGTTCCTTCTAATACTCTCCCTCTCCGACCTTATCTTCAATTTTCTAGCCTTCGTGGCCTGGGCGAATCCCACTATCTTGCCATAATTCATGTTTGAGTGCAAGGCAGTTGTGGTAGCTTCATTCACAACCAAGGGACTGAGGTCCTGAACAAACCGTCGAACTCTGCATCCATGGTCGATACTAACTGAGGAGCGTACTTGGACAACCTCATGAACTCCATGTGGTACTCCCACACACTAATATTACCCTTCTTGAGAACCTCAAACTCCGTAGCACGGGCTGCCATAGTCTCGGCAGGCAAGAAGTGATCCATGAAAGCATCAACGAACTCATCCCATCTCGCCGGAGGACTTCCCTCCCCACGGGAATTCTCCCACATCTCGAACAACGAATACGCCGCTCCCCTCAGCCTATAAGATGCTAACTCAAACCCCTCTGTCTCTGTAGCCATCATAACCTGAAGCGTCTTGTACATCTCATCTAGAAAATCCTGTGGATCGGCCTCTGGATCAATGCATAAGAACTTTGGAGGGGCCAACCGCAGAAACTGGTTGACTCTTGAACCGGTGGAATCTCCCTATCCTCTAGAAGGCGCAGGGGCAACATGAGATCTTTGGGCCTGAGCGGCCACTAACTGAGTCAACATATGAATAGCTCCCCTGAGGTCCCCATCGAAAGTACCGGGACCTGAAGCTAGAATCGAAGAAGGATCAGGAATATCAGTGGAAGGGGTTGCAGCACACTCCACTGCAGCAGGAATAGGAACACTCTGGTCTGGTACAGAAAGGCCAAGTGGATTCAAGGTCGGGGATTCACTCTCGCCCGCACCATCGGGTAAAAAATTCACAGCCACTCTTGGGGTGGCATTGGCCTCTAAGCCGAGTCGAGCTCTCTTCTTTGGTGCCATTACTTAAAATTTTGGATCAATGCACGAGTTAGACAAGGATATTTTCACTTTCCACTTCACCACACAATATAGAATAACAATGAAAAGGGTGTTTCCTAAATGTCCATGTAGCCCCCTAATTATAGATGTGGTCGACAACACACCGATAAGAAAGACTCTACTAGACATGGCTCCAAGATATCCTATGACACTTTAAAAACCATAGGCTCTGATATCAAGTTTGTCACGCCCCAAAAATCGAGGGACACGACCGGCGCTCAACCGGGTGACCCCAGTAACCTGGATTTGCCTCACCTATCCTACGTACTACCCCGTGATATCAATATACATTACCCATGTGAACTAGAAATTAAGACTTAAGCATAAACTTACGATTTTATTTGATTTCTACCTTTTCATCAAAACTAACATATGATCCAAAGGTTTAAAAATTACATACAACATTTACAATGTGGACCACGATGCCAAACCGTACGCTTACTACCCAAAATATGCATGTACATTACCCACATTGTGTCTACGGAGCCTCTACGATTACAAAAGATTTATATAATACTTGCCGCCAACAAGGCCCCGGCTATACCTTACACTACACAATAAACTCAAAATAAGGAGACATGAGCCACACGTGGCCCCAGGAGGAAATGGGGCTCACCAGAACAGCTGACGGAAAGGAGAGGAGGCACTACTGACGGTGGGCTGAATTACCTACTGTAGAACCACCTACATTCATATAAGAAAATGTAGCGCCCCCAGAAAAAGGGACGTTAGTACTGTGGAATAGTACTAGTATGTATGAACAAACATTATCCCAAGTACAATCAAACAATACACAAGTAAGAAACAGTAATAGAACCAATCAATCAATGCACGTGGAAAGAAACAACCAAAATCAACAAGTTTCACAATCTCTCCTTTTCCCCTTTCAACATCACCATATTCAAAATTTCATAGATTTTCATTTCAATAGTGATAATGATCACATTCCATACTTATTATCTCGGCCACCCTTATTACCTCATAACCCATCATCCTTATTAGTTCGTGTTGCGGCGCGCAACCCGATCCCACCTGACAATCATATTTCATAACAACCACAAACAATCAAATCACAAGAATTCTTCCTTTCAAGGAACACAGTTCATATCAACAATTCGCTATTTGAAATCAAGGCACAATGACTCTCGCCAAGCAGTAATTCATGTACACGGTGTTGCCATAATCGTTCAACTCATTTACATCATTTCACAATACCCTTTTACCATGCACGGTTTTTAGCCGTCATATCCATTCCCACACTTGGGAACATTAACTTTCTTTCATTCATTAACACATACGTTCATATCTATACCCTCGAGCATTTACGAGCTTTGCACATAATAAGGTATGCACATCACAACACTTTTCAAAATCTCATATAGCACGGTAGCATGGCAATCAACTAGGACAATCAGAGAATAGAATTTTACGTCTCAGCACGTTTGAACAATCAATTCTCATATTTTCAAACAAGATGCACATACCGAATGCCCGGACCCAACAAGAGGATTCTACAAAGTTTAAAGTTAGCCATACATACCTAGGGTCGAATTCCCTTTTTAACGTTTACTCACAAATCACCGAACCGACTAGTACCGCCAATCTAGTTCAAAAATAAACATATTCAACACAAAATTGGAAATCATGCATACAATTTAAACTCTTTTAAGCATCTTATCAAATTCTAGGCAATCCCGTTAAATTACCACCCCTTCTTTGTGAATTTTACCCCAACCCTCAACCCTTTTGCTAGATTAATAAGTTTTACTCACATGGATGCATGGTTCTGACTTCCCTTCTCAAGAAACATTCTATGTGTTTTATTTCTTAAATAAAATCTGAGAACTTTAGGGGGAAAAAGGGTGAAGACTTACCTCTTTGAGTGAAGAAGATAACCCTAACTCGATAGATTCCAGGCTTGAGCGACTTTGAAGAATCAATTTTGATGAAGAACATTCTCTCTCAAGAACCCTCTCTCTCTTCTCTCTTTTTTTGCTCAGAAATCAGTTAAAAATGAAGGGGAGGGGTGTTTTAATGAACTGGGGTCGGGTTTTAAAAATAAGAAAAATAGGAGCCCGACACAAGAATGCGGTCAGGAATGCGATCGCATTCCTGACATGCGGTTCACAGAGTCGACCGCAGAATGGCCCTCCAGGTAAGCAAAAATCGAAAACAATCTGCCCAGGTATGCGACCACTATGCGGTCTGCGTACACGTTATGCGATCGCATAACCTCCCTCCCAAAACTCAAAAGCAACAATGCGACAGCTATGCGATCCGTAGAACCGAAATGCGATCGCATAGTTGTCCTCAAATGAGGTAGTGATCTGGCCGTGTATGCGACCATTATGTGGTCCGTTAACAAGTTATGTGATCGCATAGTGCGTCGCATAACGCCTACTTTCTAGGAATTTTATTCTTTTAGTCCCGGGGTACTCTTTACTCAATTTATGTCCGTTTTAAAATTTTCCACAATAAAAACAACTCGGGGACTCATCTGGGAATTATTTTAAACAAGAAAATATTACGGGCCTTTACATGGATTCAGGTCAAACGGAGGTCCAAATACATAAAGGAGAATTTTACTATAATACGACCAAACCCAATGTGGATTTCCTAAGTATCCCACCAAGGAAATCAGGTCTGATGTAGTTCAGTTACAAAGAGAAAATTACAATAAAATACGCAGTGGCTGGGGAATGGTCATTTTGCAAATTGTGAGATAGAGTCCTTGTTAATCATACTTATACTTCAAACATGTTGTATCCGGCTTAGACATGTCACCTTTAATGGTGGCAAAAGATGGGTGAAAATTTGAAGGCATCTAGGGGTATACCCTTTTCTTGGTTGCAAAATTCCTTGAGCTCTGACTCTCGAGAGGCTCTACGCATTTTCGTTTCAATTGATTGCGGTGCGGAGCATTCGCATTGAGAGGTGCGAGTGTGCGAACATGAGAGTAGATTTCTGAATCTTCATTGACATAATTAGGTCGACGATCTTGATGCCACCAATTTATTTTTCCATTTGTGCTATCCTTATCTCAAGCTTAGAAATCTTGTCTTGATATGACTCGGATTTCTAGCATTCAATCCCATCTTCTATATTGTCCTTGAACTTCTATTTTCTTTGATGTTCCACTCAAATCAACCTCTTTTGGGGAAAAACATTTATCTAGTCACTACGGAGTGGGTAAATATTAAAGTAAGGGTAGAAAATTTGGCAACGCATGCCTAAGAACTCTACGGGATTGGGTCTCATAATGTGGTTATGTTTAAAACAGGACAAAAGAATGGTGATTGGTCTTAAAAATGTTTTGTTGTTGTTTGGATATAGATAAGATTGAGATCTGGATAATTAATAAAGATGGTGTTTACTTGGACATGAAACGAATCCAAATACCTTTTTTTAGCTTAGGCAAATTACAAAGTCGTCGAGGTATGGAATACGGTACCAACCGTTTTGGGATTTATGGGATAGTACCTTGACTCACGTGCCAAAACATAAAATTAACAGGTGCGTGAAGATTAATCTCGATGACCTGAGGTAAGATGATACGGACACTTGAATTGAATAGGTGAAAATTTTAGAGTAATTTGATGATGCAAATTGATAAAATAGTGGCCTTCTATTGCTCGGTAGATTGCACAAGTTTGGAAATCTACCAACTTTTAAGTAATAACTGGCACGAAGGTTAAAATTCAAAGATAAAGGTAAAATTTTAAGTAGATTTTATGAAACATAGAGCTACGAGGCAAATATTCTTTATTTTTGGAGCTAAAAGATTATGCCGGAATTGAAAAAATAAGGAAGAACATGAAAATTATGTGAGGCATGAACAATAATATTTTAAAAAATTTTAACCACATTTTAATAAAAGGACTGAACTAAATTAACTAGCAAATTTAGATAATCCCATAGATGGACAAAATATGTCACATAATTATGAAAAATTATGCCAGTTTTTAAATAAGCAAGAATGATATTTGTTATAGGGAGTAAGATGATCATGGTTGTTTAACGAAAATCATTAACGCTAGTTTAAGGCACGAGTATTGAGGAATTTCATGACAAGCTGAGCTTGTTGAAAATTTGCAGAAAAACATCTTACCTTATAAATAATAGAATATCATGCCTAGAGATTAAAAGGATATCTTAATTAGACTAAGAATTTGAGTGGAACTAAGAGAAATATAGGCCTAGGTAATTACCTAAATAGTGCTCTAGAGTCGTTAAAGAGCGCTAAGCACGAAATAATTGGTGATTATTATTATTATTATTATTATTATTATTAGTTCGGGAAGATGATATATAAATAAGTAAAAGAAACAAAATATATGAAAAAATAAAGTATGCATAAAAAATGTAAGCAAGTTGGATAGTCATTTACTTTCTTTTTCTCTAAAACAACAAATGATGTTAGTTAAAAATTATAACGACCCGGCCGGTCGTTCCGTGAGATTAGCCCCGTTTCCCCCGTTTCTACTTTATCATATGTTGCTTAGCCTATTTATGTTGTATTGGGTCGGTTGGTTCGGGTTCGGAGTGGTCGTGGTGCTTAATAGTTGAAGAAGTCAACTGGGAGTTGACTTATTGGAAAACAACCTCAGAATGTGGATTTAATGGTTGGATATCTTCGTTAGGTGATTTGGGACTTAGGAGTGTGTTCGAAATGAAGTTTTGATGACCGAAGTAGAATTAGGCTTGAATTAGCGAAAGTTAGTTTTTGGCGATTTCCGGTCGGCAGTGGACAATAGGCTATCATGGTCGGAATAGAATTCTGGCAGTTGGAGCAGGTTTGTAACGTCATTTTGGATATGTGTGAAAATTTTCATGTCATTCAGACATGTTTTGGTTGGTTTCGGCATCATTGGAGGAATTTAGAAGTTTCAAAGTTCATAGGCTTAAATTTGATATACTTTTGGTGTTTTTGAGTTGTTTTTGGTGTTTCGAGGGCTTGATTAAGTTTGAATGATGTTATGGGATATTTTGGTAGGTTTGGTTGAGGTCCCAGGGGCCTCGGATGTATTTCGGATGCTCAAACGGGCACTTTTGGTCTTTGAGAGATTGCTGGTTTTCTGGTGTTTTAGCAGCAATGAATAGTTCATTGCGATCGCGTGAGTCCATCCGCGATCACGTAGAGTAAAGTTTGAGGCAGGCAGATTTGTTCTTTGTGATAGTGTAATGAGTTTTGTGATCGCATAGTTTGGGAAGCTTGAGCAGTGCGGTCGCGTGGTTCCTTGTGCGATCGCGTAGAAGAAAAAGGGGGCGCGTGTGGTCGTTGTAATTGTTCTTCGCGACCGCGTGAATGG
Source organism: Nicotiana knightiana (assembly GCA_005239525.1). Lineage (NCBI taxonomy): Eukaryota > Viridiplantae > Streptophyta > Magnoliopsida > Solanales > Solanaceae > Nicotiana > Nicotiana knightiana. Next base: position 105,110 of record ML375684.1, read on the forward strand.
GTACGCGATCGCATAGGTCAGGGAGTCTAAGCTTCGCGATCGCGTGGGGAAAGGTGCGATCGCAATGAGTAAAATTTGGAGGCAGTAAGTTTGTTCTTCGTGATCGCGTGGGTGGTCCCGCGATCGCAATGAGGAAATTATAGTGCTGGGTAGAATGTTTTAAATATCCCTTTCTTACGAATTTTTGTCTATTTTCCTCCATTGTTGAGCGGGTTTGGAGCTCTTTGAGAGGGTTTGAAGAGGAAATGGAAGGGAATCACTTGGAGGTAAGATTTTTGACTTCATAACTCGATTCTATGTTGTTTTCTAAGTAATTGAACCCGGAAAATTGTTGTATCTAAACCCAAAATTGGGGAGGTTAGGTGCATGGAATTGGAAATTTCTTTTGTGGATTTGAGTGGGCAATTGTGGTCCGATTTTGGTGTTCTTGGTATATATAGAATCGTGGGAGGATGAGGATTCTTGTGATGTAAATTTTATAGAATTTCGAGATGTGTGCCCGGGGCTCGGGTGTCTAAATTGATAGTTTTCGTTTGGGTTTTGTTCCTTTATCGTATATTGATGACATTAATCTAGTTTTGGTTAGATTCGGAGCATTTGGGAGCCAATTCGAGGGGCAGGAGCATCCCAGAGTAGCTTGTGGGCTGTTTTGAGGTAAGTCACGATTGTAACTCTAAAGCTGAGGGTATGAAACTCCGGTAATTGATATTGTTTTGGTAAATGAGGTGACACACATGCTAGGTGAAAAGCGTGTGGGCCTGCACCGATAGGGATTGTAACTTGGTCTGTCCCGTAGCGACTATTAAGCCGCGTATTCGAGTTGAAACCTTACGGCATCCTGTATTTCAGAAGTTTATACTTGTTTATGGGTTGGGAGCCATGTTTGGGGCCTCGTGCCGACCTGTTTAGACCCTCAGGGGTATTTTTACACTATTCTCACACTATCCTGATAGAACAATTTCGTACTCAGTCATGTTTTCTACTTGTTGTTATTTTCATTGTTATCACATTGTTTTGAAACCCTGAGAGGTATTTTGCACTGAGTCCCATGAGTTGAGATGAATTGCCCGAATGGCTTGTGAGGATGACTGAGTAAGGCCAAGAGCCGAGCATGTGAGGATAGTTATGGGACGGGTTGCACGCCGCAGCAACATATATGTTATATATTATATATGGATCGGGTTGCACACCGTAGCAATTTAGATTATATATGGGTCGGGTTGCACGCCGCAACAATATATGTTATATATGGATCGGGCTACACGCCGCAACAATGTAGATATTTTGGATCGGGTTGCACGCCGCAGTAAATGTAGCGCTTGGGCTGTAGGAGCCCCTCCGGAGTCTGTACACGCCCAATGGGTGCAGTCGACTATTATATGGATCGGGTTGCACGTTGTAGCGTATGTTATATGGATTGGGCTGCACGCCGGAGCAGTATATATATATATATATATATATATATATATAT